>CAHIKZ030005382.1:2347500-2350000 GCA_903632075.3 Acanthosepion pharaonis | reverse complement strand
AATTAGATAAATGTGCAAAAGTAACATTCAATAAAAAGAGGATTACAGAAATACACTCAATAGATTTTGTCACAAAGATTTGGGAACTGGGACAAGAAGAAGTCTATAAATACCTAGGAGTCAGCGAAGGAGATGGAATACATCATACCCAAATGAAGGAGGCAGTAAGAAAAGAATACTACAGGTGTGTGTGAAGAAGTGCAAATAACCCATAATACAAATATGCAACTTATGCAACTTTTACTTGAAGGAAACAGCAAAAAAATGATCATAACTCAAACTAGGTTACAGAAATGGGGCCTGTAATAATTTTATGGGACTTTACAATACACACAGAACATTCAGTGCTAATCACCCAGACAACAGGATCAAAGATTAGAAAAAAACAGAATGTGCTTTCTTATTGCCATGGCAGTCTCTGCACATTGTAATACATTTTTGAAGATCTTCAAGAAACTCTGAAAATACAAGCATCTTGAAAAAGATATCTGAAAAAATGTGGCACACGAGGATATCAATAATTCCAGTTGTAGTTGGAGTCCTTGATTAGAAAAGATTCCGATAGATTCATTGAAAGGATTCCTGGAAGCCAATGCCTTAAAGAAATACAAAAAAATCGTATTTACAAGTAAAATTCACACATTAAGAAGAGCTTTATCTATGTACGAGATCTTTGTTATTTCCATAAAAATGATCAGTCAAAATACCAAGTTGAATTTTTTTTTTTTAGCGTTTCATCCCAAGCAAGGCGGGAAGCCACTAGCACTCAAGGAGTTACAGAGAATTGGAGCTAGAGCAAATAGGTGTGATAGAGGAAAGGATGAAGAGAAAGATAGGAGATAGATCAGGGCATCTGGAGACGTCGATTGACATGAGATTTGAATAGTTGGAGATTATAGTTATCAGGGAAGCAGGAAAAGGAGAGGGATTTCCACAGGCGAGAAGTGCGAGACATGAAGCTATTCACCAAACAGAATATCATCTATAAACACTTCGGTTGTCCCTGAGATTCTGTACTGTTTCAATATCCTTAATTGCACCATAGCTGACATTAAGCGAATCGATGTCAAAGCGAGAAAGCTTCTCACTTGGCATTCTACATGCATCATCCTAGGGTTGATGTTGATCGTCTCTAGGTCTCCAGATCCGAAGGAGGCAGAGGATTAGTTCAACTAGAACTGTCTTATAAAACCGCAACAATCGGTCTTCGAAAATACCGGGGAATTATAGAATACTTGATGATGATTTCTGTCAAAGAACTTGAAAGAAGTAAGAAACTTTATTTAGTAATAAACGAAGCCAACAAATTCAAAAGGGAATTTCAAGCGGGTGAGGAAGTGCAAATAACCCATAATACAAATATGCAACTCATGCAACTTTTACTTGAAGGAAACAGCAAAGAAATGATCATAACTCAAACTAAGTTACAGAAATGGGGCCTGTAATAATTTTATGGGACTTTACAATACACACAGAACATTCAGTGCTAATCACCCAGAAAACAGGATCAAAGATTAGAAAAAAACAGAATGTGCTTTCTTATTGCCATGGCAGTCTCTGCACATTGTAATACATTTTTGAAGATCTTCAAGAAACTCTGAAAATACAAGCATCTTGAAAAGGATATCTGAAAAATGTGGCACACGAGGATATCAATAATTCCAGTTGTAGTTGGAGTCCTTGATTAGAAAAGATTCCGATAGATTCATTGAAAGGATTCCTGGAAGCCAATGCCTCAAAGAAATACAAAAAATTGTACTCACAAGTAAAACTCAGACATTAAGAAGAGCTTTATCTATGTATGAGATCTTTGTTATTTCCATAAAAATGATCAGTGGAAAATGTCATGAAGACATTTCTGACCTTAGGTCTCTTGTTGGGACCCGGAAAGAAATGTGTATACAACAGAAATCAAAGGAAATAATAATAATTGAAAAAAAAAACATATTTTGCATAGATAAAGCTCTTCGTAACGTACAAGCTTCACCCGTGAATGCAATTTCTTTTGTATTTCTTTAAAGCATGGGCTACCAAGAATCTCTCCAGTCAGACTATCGGAATCTTTTTCGATCAATCCGAGGGCTCCAACTACAAGTCCAGTTGTAGTTGGGACCCACTGATTGATTGTGTTATAAACGACGCGTTTCGCAGAACGTCTGTTTGTGTCTGAGCAGGTTTCTGCAACAAGGATCAGCTAGACACCCAAGTACAACGACGCAAAGAAGCTGCTAATATTATTATATATGTCTAACGTTCTCATATATATATATATATATATATATATATATATATATATATATATATATATGAATGTTAGTTTCTATCACTCACCCTTATTCTGTTCTTAGAGATCTATCCTATTTGTGTTCATTTTTATGTATCTATTTTTTGATCATCGATCTATCTATCTATTCAAATCTGTTCATATCTATCTATCTATATATCTCTCTTTTTCGGTTCATATAGATCTATCTATCGTTTTCATTCATATCTGTCTATC
>CAHIKZ030005382.1:2320000-2342500 GCA_903632075.3 Acanthosepion pharaonis | reverse complement strand
TTATTCAAATTGTTGATCACGCTAGATAACACGCTCTTTCCAAGAAACTGCAATTAAGGTTTCCACATATGCAGTATAAACCACAGGTGGGATCTGTGGGTGTTGAATAAACAAAAATGCGCCTGAACAAGCGTCTGCAATAGGGATTGGCTAGTCGCCCTAGTAGACGGATATCCTCGAATACGTGTGGCCAACCATAGATTATTATTAGCTATTAACATTATTATTACCTATTATAACTATCATAGGCCTTGTTATTTAGTACTAATATTCCATTTAGTAAGCGAAAGAGGTGTAAAGGGTTTTGATTAATCTTAATACACACCAGTTACTTAGTGATTGTGAAAACTACGTATTTTTTGCTGAGTGCAGGGGTTGGTGATTGAATATAGGTGTAAGATTTCAGATATTAATCTTCGAAGCAGGTCAGCTCTTCCTAACGTAAAAAAGAAATCGACGCTGCACAATCTTTCTACATCACAATAAGCCCGTACCGTAGTTAAGTTTCCGTTGGATGAGTTAAAGTGCATGATTTCAAATATTCATTTTAGAAGTAGGAACTATGAGTCTCGCATAAATATTGACGCAATACAATCTTCCTAAGTTACAACATCTAAGATGGCCAGCACCGTACTCAAGTGGTCGGTGTTCGGGCCAAAGTACAAGATTTCAGATATTCATTTTAGAAGCAGTTAACCCATCGTCAACAACACGATCCTTCTATTTTACAGCCGGACTGCATTGTATTCAAACTTGATTTACTCAATATGAAAAAGGATTTAGATTGGATTAATTCTTCGTCCAAAGAAAAAAAAAACATCCGAACAGGGCGAAAAAAATCGTCTAGTGCCTTAAGTTCTTCGTCCAAAGAAAAAAAAAACATCCGAACAGGGCGAAAAAAATCGTCTAGTGCCTTAAGTTCTTCGTCCAAAGAAAAAAAAAGCATCCGAACAGGGCGAAAAAAATCGTCTAGTGCCTTAAGTTCTTCGTCAAAAGAAAAAAAAACATCCGAACAGGGCGAAAAAAATCGTCAAGTGCCTTAAGTTCTTCGTCCAAAGAAAAAAAAAACATCCGAACAGGGCGAAAAAAATCGTCAAATGCCTTAAATTTCCAGTACAAAAAAAAAAAAACCCAAACGAGTAACTAAGATAAAAAGGTAGAGCGTTCAATACGCTGAGTAGAGCAAAGTGAAATAAAATAAATCCTAAAGAGCCGGGAACTACCTACCTAAATGGATCTTCAGGGTCAGCTGGCTTACACTGAAGATCAATTTATCAATTTAGGTGAAACCTAGGTAGATATTTCCTGGCTCTTTAGGATATATATATATATATATATATATATATATATATATATATATATATATATATATATATATATATATTACTGTAAGTTTCGCCCTGTACCACACCCAGGGGCACTCAGGGTACAGGGTTACCTTAAGGAGTATTTCATATGGATTTGAGGGGAAGATGATAGTTGATTCTCGACTTGAACAGATTAAGATTATAGTGACCGGAAACAAAAAAACATCTCTTGGGAGACTTTTGAACAAAGAAGTAATATGCGTGTCCCTTCAGGGCGTGAACTATCATAGTCATCCACAACTTCCTATCTTTAGAATTATTTGTTATTAATTAAGAATAGTTTAGATCTGCCGTAAGAACAAAAGTATGCTGCCATCTATGTTGATCGAACCCCAAACCTTGCTCTTAACTGATCCACGATAACAGATTGGTAATCAATACACGACGATGAAGTGTTTTTTTTTTCATTTATTTATTTATCAATTAGGGATATCTTAGTTCAGGCACAAGGCCACTAGTATAGAGCAACTATTAAGGATTGAACACACTACTCAGTAGTATTATTCAACCAAACTAGCTCTTTATTTTCAAGTTCATTTACTTAAGTTTAGCTTAGTTATGGCACAAGGCCATCAGTATGGAGCACACAGTGACGATTGATCTCACTACTAATTACATCGGCTTACATCCATATCACGTTGAAACACCGTTTCCCGTACGATTATCAAAACTAAGCAACGTCGAGCCTGGTCAGTACCAAGATGGGTGACCGCTTGGAAATACCAAGTGCTGGTATTGGATGTGCGGGTGGTATAAAGGATAATGACTCGGAATTGTTAATCGGAGAGCCGGGTTCAAATTCCCATTGGTTTCGTTATATCCACTTACGCACAAATAGCCTTGGGAAAGGTATGAATGCACCTCTTCTCCCCCCCAGCTATGGGTTAATTAGTAAGACTTGTATAACAAAAACCATCATTATCTCCAGAAACAATAATAATAATAATAATAATAAATAAAATGCATATAAAATATTCAGATTTCAGCATTAAATAACCAACAGAGGTTTGATATGCAGCTAATAAAAAAAAAATTAAATAATAATAATTAGTTCTCAGTCTAGCTTTGTAATTATTAGGTACTCCGAGAGGATAAAAAGGTTGTTTTGTGGATATGATAGTATAGAAATTGCGAGTTCAATCCGCGTACAGATTCAGTGGTAACAAGACCATAAAGCAAAGAACAATGCGGTTCGATTTTTTTTTTATGTGCGCATGCTGTAGGGCTTATCGGCACAGAAAGTCTGATCGGCCTAAGGAATTCAAATCCCAGTCGAAGTTGTTAAGCTCATCTTCATAGAAATTGTCCTGAGAAAGGTAATAATATAGAGAATGTGTCAAAAATATTTCCCTTTTTTTTAAAAATTTTATTAGGTTGGTGCAAAAATAATGTCGTTTTTGACGTTAAGTTGAACGTCAAAAAACGACATTATTTTTGCACCATTATTTTTGCATATTAACTTTTATTCAACAAAAATACATCACAGTCGTTTAGGAAAATTTATAAGTACACCCTTGTTCAATTTAACTGGAAAAAAAACCGCTTTAGTTTCCTTTCTTTCATCATTCGGTCAGTTTTAGACCCACTGGAGTGATAGGGTGTAATCGATTTCTATTTTTTTTTCCTCAGATTACGTCATTTTCAGTGGTGTGAAGTGATATGAATCTATTTTCGGGGTATATGATGAAAATTGTTTGGCATTGAAAAATATTACGTCATCCGTGATTGCATCAGATTTTTATCACACCCAGACACTATTGTCTCAGCTGTCGATTAGTTGTCCTATGGCCATTGTCTACGATGGACGTTACTCCAAGGAAGCATACAAAAATTGTAACACTGCACGAACACACCCTACCAGTGAGTAAATCAAAGTACTATAGATTGGCCCGGAAACTCTCTTAATTTGAATCCAATCGAGAATCTCTGGTCAATCTACAAGGAACGACTTCGTAGAATAGACATACGAAGTACTAATATGTGCACTGGGTCATGTTTCATTGGAAAAATACGAAAAAAATTAAATAATAACGGAATTATTCGTTTTGTTTTAATTAATTTGCACAAGGGTGTATTGTCGTGTCAAAACAAGTACGATTTGTTATGAATATCAACGTATTTAAAATGTTTGAAAATGCTCAAATTTCATGTGTCAAGACAACGCTGAACCCTCTCAGTAACACTTGCACAATGTAATTGACACATTTCTATATCGATCTCAGAAAATCTACCAGTAATTGCTTGTTTTAATTTGTTTTCGGTTTAAGCCTGTAAACAAGATCTTTCAGTTCCCACCCAACAAGACAAAAGTCTGGTGGTGCCAGGTCTGTTGATTGTGATGGCCACTCATTGTGCTCCACGTTGTCCTATCCACCTCAGCTGGAAATTAAGACTTAATCATTCTTGGACGTGTAAACCATAGTGGGGCGGCGCGCCATCCTGTTCAATCAATATATATATATATATATATATATATATATATATATATATATATATATATATCATTCTGATTTCTTACTCAGCCATTATTCACTTTTCTGTATATGTAAATAAGTAGCATGATTAACAGTGTTCTTCATTTATGTGTCGTGTCCCTTCAGGACGTAGGCGATCATGGCTCTCTACGTCTCCTTTATCCTTTGTAACTCTCAATAAGTTTTGTCCCTTTGCAACTTCCCCCAGACCATGTTCTGTCATCAACTTGCTTTAGCCCGCTAGATATGTCATGCGTTGCTTTCACATGTCTCTCTTGCCCTCTAATCGCACTGTGAGTATCAGATTCTCCAAGCCCCCTTTTCATTACGTGTCCCAGAAATTTCAACTTCCTCTTCCTAATGTTAATTATAAGCTTCCTCCTTGTTTGCATCCTGTCCAAAACCTCATCGTTGTTCACATGCTCGGTCCATGATCTTCAGCATCCTTCTGTAGAACCATAACTCCGTTGTCTCGAGTCTCTTCTTCACCTTTGAGGAGACTGCCCAACATTCACTGCCGTAAAGGATGACAGATGTCACGTAGCAGTTCTCTTTTCTTTGTTACCAAAGAAATCTACCTGTCTCGTAATACTCTGCTTAGCTTTTGGAATGCGTCTTTGGCCATCCCAGTACGTCTTCGGATCTCAGCGTCGCATTTAACGTCTACCATCAAACAATATCAGTCCTGTTATTCCCATGGATTTAATGGTGGCCCTAACCGCCACTCCTTGTAGGTTAACATCTTTGTCTAAGATATCATTTGGCTTAACATGGCTCCCGTGGCGCTTTATATGTCCGATTAATTTAAACGTTGCTTCATCTGACCACCAAATCTTATCAAGAAAAGTTTCTTCATTGACCTTTCGCAAAACTCTAATAGTCTATCTACATTTCCATGAGGCAAGCTTTGTAACAACTTCGGGATGTAAGGTTTCATCTTAAGCTTCTTTAAGAGTCTACGAATACTTCTATTACTGATACCCAACTCTGAAGAAAGACGTCTACGGGATTTTTGAAGAATTTTCAACTATTATTAATATTTATTATTATTATTATTATTTGGTATTATTATTATTATTTGGTATTATAATTATTTGGTATTATTATTATTATTATTATTATTATTATTATTATTATTATTATTATTTCGTATTATTTTTTATTATTATTTGGTATTATTATTATTATTATTATTATTATTATTTTTTTATTATTATTTGGTATTATTATTATTATTATTATTATTATTATTTGGTATTATTTTTATTATTATTTGGTATTATTATTATTATTATTATTATTATTTTATTATTATTTGGTATTATTATTATTATTATTATTATTATTATTTGGTATTATTTTTATTATTATTTGGTATTATTATTTGTTATTATTACTTGGTATTATTATAGTTATTATTATTTGATATTATTGTTATTATTATTATTACAATTATTATTTGGTATTATTATTAATAATTTTGGCATTATTATTATTTGGTATTATTTATATTTGGCATTATTATTAACATTTTATATTATTATTTGGTATTATTATTATTATTATTAATAATAATTGGTATTATTTTTATTTTGGTATTATTATCATTATTATTTGGTATTTTCATCATTATTATTATTTGGTATCAGTATTTAGTATTATTATTTGATATTATTGTTATTTTTATTATTTAGTATTATTATTTGATATTATTATAATTATTATTTGTTATTACCACTATTATTTTATTTGTCATTATTATTTGATATTATTATTATTTCGTATTATTGTTATCATTATTATTATTATAATTATTATTTGTTTTTATTTTAAATTATTATTTTTGTAATAAAGTTGAATAAAAATATTGGTAGTAATTTGTTATTACTTTGGTAATTAAGTTGAACGGCTTTAACTTTTTGCCCATTCATTAATCGGATGGCGATGTTTATTAAAATACATGAAATAAAAAAACTATACAATGTAAAATACATAGAAAATTTTATGATATAAAACTAAAAATATCAAAATTAATATAGTTAAAAATTATGACAACATATAAAAGTAGGCTTTACATCTGCTGCACTCATAAAAAAACTTGTTTTTTTTTTATCCGCACCCCAAAAAAGGGTGTTATTTTTTCCGCGTCCCGTATTTTCTTTCCTCACTATCTATGGTTTAAATAGCAGGACGCGGCGAACACTCAAGCTTTGGTTGCCAACCAGTCTAGGAGAAGAATAACACTGAATTCAGAACTAGTTGGACTGGCCACTCCAGCCAGTAAAAATCCTGCTTGCTTGCGCAAACCATAGCAGCTGCACTAGCATGCTAAGACAATGGGTTGATACTTCACCTGAACTGAGTTGGACACGTTTCTTTACCACCCCCCTCTCTCTCTTTCAGTTCGAAATTCCCTGAAGGTTACTTCGAGCAATAAACATCTAAAGAAGGCCAGAGAATACAACAGCCGATATAATCTTCCTACTCTAGATTCTGGCTTCGTTTCAAGCGAGGTTTAGTAAATATAAACCCTGACTTGATATACATTTTTTACAGTAAGTTTTACCCTGTACAAGACCCAAGGGCCACTCGAGGTAGAGGGTTACGTTAAGGAGTATCTTATATGGAAAGGAGGAAAAGATAACGGTTAAGTCTAGACTTGTCAGGTTAAGATTGTAGTGATCGGGGAAACATCCTCCTGGGAGTCTCTTTCACAGGGCAGTGGTTTGCGGGAAGAATCTGTTTGTCGATGGAATACAGAGGGATTGTGGATGATTTGCGACTATGTAAGTAGCATGGCGGGTCCTAGCCGTGAAGGTTAGACTTGTTCGTCCGAGTACTTTCCATGGTAGTAGCGGTACAGGGGTAAGAGGCTCGCCATATCCCTCCTGTGAGGGAGAGGTTGTAATGTAGAAAATAGTTTTTCTCCAACAATGACTCGGAGACGCTTTTGAACTATCAAGCCTGAAAAATGTAGTCTGGCACAGCTCAAATATGACAACAGTACACCGGCATCACCTGGCTCTTATAAAGGTACGGGATAGCATTATTTTCCTGTTGAAATATGGAAACAGACGCAATTCGGGTTTCGTATAGAGAGTGTTATATTTGGAAGATGAAGATTAACAGTTCTTTTTTCTATTTTATGCATTCAGAGAACTAATATGGCGCTCCACACCATCCTTTGTAGCTCTACATAAAGTTTGTCCACTTAATATCCCTCCCCGTCCCTGTCCTGTCAGTCATTTAACGCAAGCATGCCCTGTGAGTATCAAATTCTCCAAGCTCGCTTTTCTCATTATATTTCCCAGAAATTTCAGATTTTACGTACATGTGTCCATTTTGTTCCAATTTCCTTAAAACTTGCTCACGTGCTCCATTCATAGAATTCTCACCATCCTTCTGTGGAACCGCGCAACTCAAGTTCCCTCCGTTCTCTTCTACATCTGTGAAGAGATTGACCAGTATTCATTAACATAAAGAAGAGTTAATATTACTAAGAAGTCCAGCATTTTTTCTTTGTTTCAATGAAATTTTCCTGTTTCATATTATGCTGCTTAAATTTTGAAAGGCATCTTTCGCTACCCCTTCGTATTTCAGTGTGGCAATTTCCATCCTCTGGTAAAGCACTTCCCAAATATTTAAATTGTTGTACTTGTTTGATTTAGCAATCTCCAATTTGTAATTCACATGTTCTTTCATCATATTCTCAGCATCCTCCTGTAGAACCACATTTATGTTGCCTCAAATCTCTTCTTCATCTGTAAGGAGATGGTGCAGCATTCACCACCTTCTGGGGGTTCGATATCACATAACGTTTCCAAGACGTCGTACAAAATGGTCCATGGCACTTTGCAAAATGGACCACGGCACGGAAAAAATGTTCAACAGAACGCTAACACATGGTCAATGGCTCAGTATCACGTGGTCAACCGTCCTGGACCAAATGATGCAAAGCCCGGTAGCATAGTGGGGAAAATAAGTATTTAATTTGCTGCTGATTTTCTGAGTTTGCCACCTTACAAAAATGGGAACGGTCTATAATTTTCAGGGTAGATCCGTCTTAAAAGTCCGTCGTGGGTAGTTGATATGACGTTAAACTAAATCCATATCCTGGGTAAGGCGATAAACTACGTCCAACAGCAAAGCCTCTGATCAGGTTTTGAGGAGAGATGAACCACTTCTTAATTGCTGGTGTTCTCAGGTCCACCCCGACCCGGGGTGGTAGCACCTGTTAGGGTTCTAACTATGGGCAAATAGTTAACCCCCAACCTGGGGTCCAAACACTATGAAAGTATAAAAATAGATTTTAATCCAATACTTTTTGAAAAAAAATTCTAGCAGCAATAGATTTTTGAAAAAAAAAATATTACCAGCAATAAAAATTTTGTCGGCATTAAATAACCCATTGAGGATGATATGCTGTATAACAAACCAGACCAAACCAAACTAAACCTCATTTATAATTGTTAAATGTCTAATGATCTACCGAACAGAACATGTCAGATATCCTCTCAAATACTATCGTTTAACACCTTTACTTGTTACTCCTGTCCTATAATTTTCAAATTGGGTAAAGTAGATTTTGAAGGTAAACTTGTCCTCACAGAATTCGCCAGTAAATTTTGGGCAATTAAGTTTGGGAGCGAAACTAAAATACATATTAAAATTAGAGATAACTTTATCTACTTTAGTCACATTAGTATCATCATCAGTTTAAACACGTAATCCTATCTTAGTTAATTTATCTAGTATCTCACAGAATCATTGAATACTACAAGTCACTTCCGTATTAATATCATTATCAAAGCAAATCTCATCTAGTTGATAATTAATAGATTCTGTCGTCTCTACACACTTAGTGATAGCCTCTTTCTGTCGAAAGTAACGGTCATCAGGTACATTTTCTTTAGTCTTCAAGCCATTTCAACGCTATCTTAATAAAATCGCGCTTTCTCCGTAATTTAAAAATTTCGGCCATTTTTACAGAATCATCTTTCGAAATTTATTCTTGTAGTTAAAGTTAAAATCTTACCTTTAAATTAAAGTAATTTTATTTCAAAGGTAGAAATCTATTCCTAAAATTCTGCAGTTTACATTTGCATTTAAAAATTTCTTCAGTTTCAACGTTGAAGTAGAATTTTTTAGATTAAAAAAAAAACAATTTTCAGTTTAGTTAAGTCCGACCATAAAATTATTTCAGTTTCAACTCTGAACTTACTTTAAAAATTCTTTATGAAATTTTTTTCAATTATCATTTTAAAAGCACAAATCTTACTTTTCACATTTTTCGGTTTAATTTTTAAAGATAATCCACGATTAACACATTTTAGTAGATACCTCCCCAGTTTCGCGATATCTAAGTTTTAAAATGTATTTTTCAAAATGAAAAATTTTTTTGAAGCTTTTATTTTAGTTTTAATATCAAACTAATAGATTAAATTTAATTTTTCGCATAAGCAAAATACATTTCTGTATTTCAAAACAAATTTAAATTCACTGAAACGATTTTTCGTTCTGAAATTGCTAAAATTGTTTATTTCAGCGCCATTTTAGTAACTTTTCATCAGAATGTAATTCTCTTTATTAAAATATTTTCTAGAAATAGAATATACTTTTCTGAAACTTTACTTGAGAAATATTAGCTTATTTGAAGTTTAATTAATCTGATTTAAAATAAATATTTCTGGTTTAAATTTAAAATCTCGCAGAAATGCATTTTTAACACGGATGTATCTGTTTATTTATGTCGTTGACATATTAACAGCTTGAATGACAGATAGGAAATTTATCTAATGATTTGTACGGTGGATATATCGGTAAAAATAATTGAGGAATATAACGTGAGCAGCTTTTTCATATAATTCTTAAGTACTCAGTGATCTTTAAAAGTTCGGAAAATATTCTCCGTAATCCAATATTTTATTGGATTTTTGATAGTTTGGCTTTAAATTTACTATTGTTACCCCTTTTATTTTCTAATAATACCATGTATGAACATCCGTATCTATAAAAATGGGCACGTTTATACACATACAAAACAATTCAAAATTCATTTTAAAATACTGACGGTCAGTAAATTGTAGTAAGCGTTTCCATTTATGATTAGTAAATATAGTTTGTTTTTTTTACTTAATAACCAAATCACTAAAGCTTTATAAATTAATATAGAATTTTAAAATGTTTAAAACTATAAATTACTCTAATCAAAATTTTAAGAAAATAAAAACAATTCTTGTAAAATTCATTATTCATCGATTTTTTTTCTAATGACAATAAGTGCCCTTGATGTATCTGATTAATAAAAGCAATTAAAAGCTTTTCATATTGAATAATGTTTTATTGAATTTTTTATTTTACGTTTCAGAGCAGATTTTCGGCAACTGGGGTCTTGATTTACAAAAAAGTAATTGATGATTTCAATTCTCCAAGGAATTCTGATTTTAGCTTATATAAACATTAAGCTTTACAAGTTTTAATTTCTTGAAATTTCATAAAATATATAAGTGGTGGTGGGAGTTGGTGCTAACAGATGTAAAAAAATATTTTTGCCAAAATTTTCTAATCAAAAATATTTCTAAAATAGTTTCATTTATTTGTGAATAATTCCTGAAAGTTTCATTAAAACCTGACTATTATTTGATTTTTGCAAGGATTTCCAAATTCGTGTTTTTTCACCGGAAAGAGAGCAGCTAAAAATTGCAGTGTTCATTTTTAGTCCGCTCTCTGGCGCAAGTAAAACAATTTTTATATACCAGAATTTCGAACGTTCTACAGAGGATTCAAAAATATAATTACATAATGAAAAAATACTTTGGTTTTTCCTCTTAATAATAACATTCTGACTAAACTTTGTTGTGGGCATTTTTTCATTATGGTATCCTCTTTTTTAGCGAATTAATTGATATACATATGTTTTAGTTAGTTCAGTTTCAAGACGGAAAATAAAGACAATATGGAATTTCAGAAAATAAAAGCAGCATTTTACTTTTAAAATTTGAATTTAGCCTTAATTGGAAATGCTGTTTTGTTTAAAAAAAATTTTAAAAAAAGATTTTGCTAACGCATATATTTTTAAAGAACTGTTATCTAAGCAGACAGTAATTTTTCACAAAGTCGAGTCTTGTCTGAACGAAAACAAATTTAGTTTCTTTGCGTTCAGGAATTAACATTTTTTTTTTTTTTTTTTGTAAAATAAATGGATTTATTCCCTGGGACGAAATGGGGAAGAAAGAACGTCACTTCTCTGGATCCAATAATAGAAAAAGGCGCGTGCAAAAACAATCAACATTGGAAACTCCGATGTGAAATTTGAAAGGACGAAATATTTATTACAGAGACATGAAAAACAAAATATAAATTTTACAAAAAAGCATGCGCAATAATTTTCTTGTGTGCGCTTTATTATTAACAAGGCCAAATAACAGATCAAAGTCACAATTAAATGCGTCTTATACTACTTAGTGATATATACGCAAAGAATTACGGTATAAATAAATATATATATATATATATATATATATATATATATATATATATATATATATATATATGAAATATAGTTTTAAGGCGTGCTATATTTATGGAATAAATGGCTCAATATCAGAGATAGAGCGTGTGTAAATATAAATATAAAAAGTGAACATTGAAGTCAACACTCAGAGGCGACAGGTTGTTTCATGCTGGATGATTGCGTCTAGAATGAAACAGCCTGTTGCTTCTGAGTCTTGACTTCAATGTTCACTTTTATATTTTATATATATATATATATTTTTTTTTTTTTTTAAGCATTTCACCCTTTATATATATATATATATATATATATATATATATATATATATATATATATATATATATATATCATGTAATCATCCTCAGACAGATTGATTCACTGTATGATCAGCTCCTCAGTATATATATAGACGCCCGATTTCTTCAAGCAGAGATCGTGTGTGTGTGAAGATATATATATATATATATATATATATATATATATATATTTATCGTTATGCGTGTCTGTCTCTCTCTGTGTGCGTTCACTGTGTATATATATATATATATATGTGTGTGTGTATATTTAGGTTCTGAGAAAACACAGTCCAAAATGAATGTACAGTTCATTTTATATTATCTATCTCATTCTATTCCTATTTATCGTTATCTACCTTAGTCTCTTCAAATCTCTCTCTCTCTCTCTCTCTCACTGTGTTATTTTGTTCAAACACACACACACACACACACACACACACACACACACACACACACACACATATATATATATATATATTATATTAATTATATCTACTTCTGAGCAAAAATAGGGTCCAAAATGGAATGTATTCCCGGAAGATATTATATATATATATATATATATATATATATATATATATATATATATATATATATATATATTGATGGTATATTTCAGCCTTATATGAAAAATAACGTCAACCCAATTTTATATTCACACCAATTCTGACGAACCTTCATCTATAATCCAACATACACCTTCGTCAGTAGAAATAAGGATCAGTAACCACTCATAGGACAAAGATGTGTTTGATAAATATAGCAGTTTGTATAATAAAGTTCCACATAGTGGTTATAAATGCGCTGACATCAAGTTTAGAAATTATGAAGACACTGCCTCAAAGAAAAGAAATATAAATAGGAAGATCATTTGGTACACGCCCCCATTTAATCAATTAGTTAGTATTAAGTTAGGCCATAAGTTCCTCCTATTGATAAACATTTTCCTAAAAGTAACGCTCTTAGTAAAATATTTATCATAAACACATTAAAACTAAGTCATAGCGGCACCAATAATCTTGAGAAGGTCATAAAGTTTCACAATAATAAAATTTTAAACCAATTTAATAATCTGAATCATAATTCAAGTTCCAAGGAAAATATCGTTAATGATACTAGCCACTGTAATTGTAGGAATCCTGACCAATGCCCATTGCCAAACAAATGTTTAACTAAATTTCTTGTTTATCTTTGTTCTATCTCTAAAGAAAATCCGACGGTTGAAAAGTTCTATATTGGTAGTACTAAGAATTTTTTCAAGACTAGGTGGAATCACTATATCTTGTCCTTTACTAATAATACTTATAGAAATAATACATCACTTTCTAAATATTTTTGGAGTTTGAATGACGATAATAAAACTCTTATGGTGAAACGGAAATTTTTTACAATGGCAAGAACATGTAGATCCTTATATAAACCTTGTTTTCCATGTTTACATGAAAAATTGAAAATTATCAGGTCTTTCGTAAGAATGCTTTATTAAACCAAAGATTTGAGTTAACGGTAAATTTTAAACACAGTCTATCTTTTACCTTAAAATTCAGTTAGACTTAAAATTGACCTTTTTCTTACATTTTAGAAGAACTGTGTTGCATCATATATGGCTTATCTTTCTGTCGGTAAGATTAATTTAGATTTATTATAATCTTGTATTAATCTCCTGGTAGTGTTAGTAACATTTTATGTATTGGTATTTGGTTGGTATTTTGGCATTTTGCATTGAGTGGTTATTGTTATCAACATCTTATATAAAGAATTTTTACTCAACAGTTGCATATTAATTTACCAGGTAAGTCTATACTTTTAAATTATTTACTGGTTTCTCAAAGAAGCTATTTATTTATCAACTATAAAAATGATGTAGGCAACTCACAAAGCATATAATTTGTTTAACATTTTGTTAAATTACCATTCCATCTCATTTTTCTAATGAAATGACATTGTGTTAAAATATGTATCTTTTAGCATCCGTCCATATTTCACGTCTGTGCTGCCATTGACTGTTAGTCTACGGGTCATGACCCATTCATAGAAAATAATTTTTGTTTCTGAGTTTAAATATAACGTAGGTCATATTCGGTTGGTGGATCTGAGTAAAGGCCACTTTTTTCATGAGAAGACGTTCTATTTTGCTTTTAAATCTAAATAAAGCGTTCATACGCCAGTCATTTACAATCGTCTGATGAGATGCATTTGATACGCATCGAAATACGACTGCAATTGTGTAGCAATTTTGACATGTTTTCAATGTAATATCCTAAAATAAATAATATTGTTCTTTGTATTGAGCCCTCTTTATATTAAATATTACGAACGTTGGAATTGTTTTCTATTCGTTCTCCTATTACCTGGATATATATATATATATATATATATATATATATATATATATATATATATATATATATATATATATGAGCTGTGATACAGTCTGTCTGTGGATGACAATATATATGCCCTGAAAAAATTTAATTCGGTTGAACTCTCTGGGGAGGAAGTGTGAGTTTGTAAACAGTAACTGTTGCATTATTAACCGTAATAGTGACTATTACGGTTAATAATGCAATAATCTTAGGTAAATCGAATCGACTTCTCTCAGTTACTCTGCGTTTACCTAAAAATAAATACGCTTAAATTTCACCTTCATCCCTGCCGTACGCCAACGGCTTAGTGGTAACCCCGACTGACGCTAATTCAGTCGGGTTTCGATCTTACTAGAGACAACCGGACTGTCTGTGGATGATTATATATATATATATATATATATATATATATATATATATATATATAAAAAATATATATATATCCAAGTATAGGACTGGTGTATACGGAATAAATTCCAATAACCAACAAATACTATTCTTAGAAGAGTGCTCAATACAGAGTAGAACAAATATTGTTTATTCCAAATTTATAAATATAATTATCTATTCGAAAATGACTATGGTTATAATAATTATTTAATTCCTTAATGTTAGGGTTAGACTAAAATAGAATAATTATTATAACCTTAGTCCGTTGTCAAGCTTTTTGAATTCTCATCTACTTGTATTTTGATTGGTCATTCCAGCTTATGTAGCAGCGTTTTCCCTTAGCAAGGGGTGTTTGATTGAGTTGAACCTTTTAAAACGCTTTATTCTACATTCAACACCATCACTTGATAAGACACCAGAAGTGTTGAAACAAAATGGCTATTTTTTTACAGTGATTTTATAACATATTTATGTCATAATTTTCGAATAAATAATTATATATATATATATATATATATATATATATATATATATATATATATATATATAAGAACAACAGATATGTTGTTTCTATTAATTTTAATGACCAACTTTTCTAAATTACGAATAATCCTTGAAGGTTTGAAATTCCGTCAGAAAACGTTGAAGTGTAAATTTCCGTCCGAAATTGTCTGAAGTCCATTTCAGAAGAAAAGTTCAAGAAATATGGTCGAAGCGTTTGACATTCTGAAGTCAACATCGGATGTAGGTAGAGACAATTGATGAGTTTCATAGAACTGGTGAATGTTGTGACGTAAGCAAAGAGTGTTGTGACGTAAACAAAGATTTATGTGACGTAAGCAGTGTAAACAGTGTTGTGGTAAGCAGTGTTGTGACGTAAACAAATAGTGTTGTGACGTAGGTAAAGAGTTTGACGTAAACAATGAGTGTCGTAAACAAATTTTGACTTACGTTTTATATACATTTATAGATGGTTTTTTTAAGTTTTAATTGATTTTTTATTGAATAATGTTTGTTTTTGTTGAATGTGTATTGCTTCAAGGATTATAAATCTTTTACTATTTCTTATTTGCTAGTATTTTTATGTTTTTTGAGTAGCTGTCGAATGTTTTGATGGTCTTTATGCTGTTTTGTTTCAACACTTCAGGTGTCTTATCAAGTGATGGTGTTGAATGAAGAATAAAGAGTTTTAAAAGATTCAAATCAATCAAACACCCCTCGCTAGGGGAAACGCTGCTACATAAGCTGGAATGTCCAATCGAAATACAAGTATAGGAGAATTCAAGAAATTTGACAACGAACTTTGGTTATAATAATTGTTGTCTAATGGCACTATGGTCTGATAGGTGGCAGGAGAATCTTCGTGAGAGTGTGGTTGTGGTATATTCTATGTAAGAAATTTTAGGTTTTTTATTTATAGAGAAACAATTGGGCAAGTATATTCATACACAAAATTGGTCTTATGTACATGGTTGGAAGTTTGGAACATAACATTTTTAATAACGAACTTGTTAGTTCATTTTTTTTGTAATAAATAATAAAGCTAATATATTTAGTTTTATAATCTGGGTTTATATATCTATATATAATGATTTTTATTGCTGTCTTTTTATGTAATTTTGGTACATTTGATTATTATATGTTATTATTATTTGATTTTATGTAATTTTGGTACATTTGATTATTATATGTTATTATTATTTGATTTTATGTAATTTTGGTACATTTGATTATTATATGTTATTATTATTTGATTTTATGTAATTTTGGTACATTTGATTATTATATGTTATTATTATTTGATTTTATGTAATTTTGGTACATTTGATTATTATATGTTATTATTATTTGATTTTATGTAATTTTGGTACATTTGATTATTATATGTTATTATTATTTGATTTTATGTAATTTTGGTACATTTGATTATTATATGTTATTATTATTTGATTTTATGTAATTTTGGTACATTTGATTATTATATGTTATTATTATTTGATTTTATGTAATTTTGGTACATTTGATTATTATATGTTATTATTATTTGATTTTATGTAATTTTTTGGTACATTTGATTATTATATGTTATTATTATTTGATTTTATGTAATTTTTGTACATTTGATTATTATATGTTATTATTTGATTTTATTTGATTTTTATTATATATAATTTTTTTATGGTACATTTGATTATTATATGTTATTATTATTTGATTTTTATGTAATTTTGGTACATTTGATTATTATATGTTATTATTATTTGATTTTATGTAATTTTGGTACATTTGATTATTATATGTTATTATTATTTGATTTTATATGTAATTTTTGATTTTATGTATTTTGGTACATTTGATTATTATATGTTATTATTATTTGATTTTATGTAATTTTGGTACATTTGATTATTATATGTTATTATTATTTGATTTTATGTAATTTTGGTACATTTGATTATTATATGTTATTATTATTTGATTTTATGTAATTTTGGTACATTTGATTATTATTTTATTATTTGATTTTATAATTTTGGTACATTTGATTATTATTTGAATTTATTGTAATTTTGGTACATTTTTGATGAAAATTGTTATTTAAATGAAATTTGATTTGCTTATCGTCTTTATAATTAAGGGTGCCCATTATTGATAAATATTTGTTTTATATCATTTAATACTTTAAGGAAAATTTATTTAGATAAAGAATTAAGTTTAGCACTTTGGATTCGGTTATTAAGGATAGCAGTTTTATGTTTCCAGGGCATTCATTGTTGTAGTTTAGAAGGTAAGAATTGGAACTTGTAGACTTTTTTACAGGAATCTATATATCTATCTATCTATCTATCTATCTATCTATCTATCTATCTATAGCAGTCTATCTATCTATCTATCTATCTATCTTTATATATATATATATATATATATATATATATATATATATATATATGTGTGTGTGTGTGTGTGTGTGTGTATATATATATATATATATATAGTCTAATCTATTTATCTATCTATCTCAGTCTATCTATCTGTCGCATGCAATATATCTAAGTCTATCTATCTCAGCCTATGGTATCTATCTCAGTCTATCTATCTATATACGTCTATCTGTTTATCCCAGTCTATCTATCACATGAAATATATTTAAGTCTATCTATCTCAGTCTATCTGTCTATATACGTCTATCTATCTATTTATCTCAGTCTATATATCACATGAAATATATTTAAGTCTATCTATCTCAGCCTATGTTATCTATCTCAGTCTATCTATCTATATACGTCTATCTATCTGTTTATCTCAGTCTATCTATCTATATACGTCTATCTATCTGTTTATCTCAGTCTAGCTATCGCATGAAATATATCTGAGTCTATCTATCTCAGCCTATCTCAGTCTATCTCAGTCTCTCTATCTATAGCATTATATATATATATATATATATATATATATATATATATATATATATATATATATATATCAGTCTGCTCTTCCTAATTTCTATTCGGTCGAGGTAATGTCTTCCTTCTGCGTTTCCTTCCTGTCTTTGGAATCGACCTTCTTCCACTTTGCGTTTTATTGCGAAACAAAAACGTGATTATCAGAAACGGTTGAAGACAGAGAAGTCAGGCGTTCAGTTCCTGCTGCTTAACTCATGGGGGGCGGAGGGGGTCTTCAGAACACTTTCAGTCGTGCGTTGCCGATTTCGAAAAGCAGCCAGCTTGCTTGACAAAAAAAAAAAAATATGCACAAATTACGGGCATGACATACTTGCACACATGACGACAAAATCGCAACAATATGTCGCGTGGGAAATTCTTGAACAACTTTTCTTTTTTTTTCGAACAAAATTCCTTCTTTTTTTTTTATTCTTCATTTTTAATGCACTGTCTTACGCGCTTTATTTTTATTTTATTTTTTTCTAAACTACCCAGCGTCGCGCTGTCAACTAAGTTGGGATTTTAGTTCTTTACCTGCCTATCTGCCACCATTTTTCTTCTGGCTGCCTTCCTGTCACCCTTTTGTAAGACGTATATTATATCAAGCGGCCTTCAGAAATAGCGAAGAACACGTAAGACCGGGAGCAAAAGACAAAATATACGTCTTATAAAATTGTAAAAATATAATTAAAATAATGAAGCAGACAGACTGTATATTTTGAATTTAGCAAAACATAGCATAATATATATATTTAATATATTATCTCTAATTACAAGAGAAAATTTATTCACTAAATAAAAATGTCTAGAATGTGATTTTAACGCTAATTTATCCACAGTAAATTTACGATCAGGTTCTTACAGCATTTCACCATTCTTAGCAGATATTCTGCTATTACAATCTCGGATATTTAATAACAAAGATGATGGTTTGAAAAATAAAAATAAACGAATATAGATGAATTTGGCTAAATGCAATTACCTCTTCGTCATCTAGGCCCGTTTGTACAGTTGGTATGGCGTTTGCTTACTATCATAGGAAGCAAAGATAGCTGACACTCTCGGTGAAATGCCTCGTTAATAAATTTGTCTCATCATCTACACCTTTATTTCGGATACTATATATATATATATAAAACTAGGAGGATTTGAAATAATCATAATTAAGTAATTCATCGAGTCTAGAAGAAGACTCAGCAGAAAGCACTGGACGGCCCTTTCGTCCTATATTTGGGACTCATCACATCCATTAGCGAAAATTGAAACCCGAACAGTTACGATAGGAGGCAAACGCTATACCAACTGTACCATCGAAGAGGTAACGAATTTCACTCAATATAGCGCCGATCACATATTCTGTGGTGGAACTCATCCGAGTTTCTCTTTTACCCATAGGACTGAGCCCCCACGAGCTACCACTACTATCCCCAAGCCGCTCCATCCAGAGGATTAGAAGCCGATTCAAGCAAGGATATACATATAGAAATATAGAAATATTTGAATGCAGAACGGTCGTTTCGTCAGCAATGCGCATCCACTACTGAGAATTGAAACTCTATCGTACGGTCATAGAATATCATAGAGTCCACTGGTACATTGTAGCCTTCTCTTACGTTCATACAATATCATAATGTAACCCCCTGCCTTGTAGCCTTCTCTTACAATCTTACAACAGCATTCCATAAAACTCAGCCGTCTGGCTCGTACACTCATACAATATCATAGAGTCACCTTGTGTCTAGTGGTCTTCTTTTACGTTCATTCATCATACTGTAACCCTCTGACTTGTGGCTTTCTCTCATAAAAAACATCCATTAACCCTCTGATATAAGTAGCCTTTCTTACGCTCATAGATCATCATTCGGTAACCCTGTATCGTGTGGCCTTCTTTTACGCTCATACATCATAGAGTAACACTCTGCCTTGAGTGACCTTCTCCTACGCCCATAAAGCATCATACAGTAACCCTATGCCTTACGGCCTTCTCTTACGTCCATACATCTTTCAATAATCCTCCACAACGTGGCCTTCTCTAACTTATACAACATCACAGTAACCCTGGGCCTTGCATGACTTTCTCTTACGCTCATACAAAAACATGCAGTAACCCCCTATCGTGTGGCCTTGTTTTACACCCATACAACATTACAGAGTAACTCTCTGCTTTGGGTAGCTTTCTCTTACGATTATACAACATGATAAAGTAACTCTCTACCTTGAGCGGCTTTCAATTAGACTCATACAGTAAAGCATTACCTTTCGTATTCTGATCTTACGTCCATACATGACATAATATCCCTCTACATTGAAGTACCTTCAATTACGCTCATACAGCCTCAGACAGTAAGCCTCTACATTGAGCGACCTTCTCTTACGATTATACATCATAAAATAACTCTCTACTTGCGGTATCCTTCTCATACAACATCGTACAGTAATCCACTATATTCAGTGACTTTCTCTTATACTCAAACACCTCCATATAGTAAGACTCTCAAACAACATCGTACATTAACCTTCTAGTTTGTGTTCCTATTCTCTTACGCTCAAACATTATCATACATTAACCCTCTACTTGGAGTCTCTTTCTCTTACGTTCAAACAACATCATACATTAACCCTCTACTTGGAGTCTCCTTTTCTTACATTTAAACAACATCATACATTTAGCCGCTACTTGGAGTTTCCTTCTCTTACGCTCAAAGAGCATCATACATTAACCCTCTACTTGGAGTCTCCTTTTCTTACGCTCATGCAACATCATACATTAACACTCTACTTGAATGTTTCTCGAGCTTTGTTTTGAGTAAACATTAGAAATAATATATAATTATATATTTAATTCTTGGGTCACCATGTTATTAATGTATCAAGCATTATTTTTATTTGTAATCATTATTTAATCATTTATAATCGTGTATATTTTAATTAAGCCTTCGAGTGTAGTAGATAGGATATTTGCGGCTATTGGTCTAATACCAGCAAATTCTACTCCAGGTCCCTACCCAAATCCCACTACCGGTGTATAAAGCGCAAGTTAATTTTTATTGTAGTTATTATTTGGGGGAATAAAAGTACGCTAAATAAAGTGGATAATCTTTTAATCCTTTCATTAGATAATACACTTAATTCTTTGTCGAAAATTAACCACGTCGATCGAACGTTATACAGTGAGAATTTCAGATCAAACTTCTGCTGCTCATCAATGTATCAAGTTACAGACATATTGACCCCCTTATTGTGGATATTTAAATGTTTTCATTATTTATTGGGTAAAATGATGAATTGTAACTATATTGGGTGCCAAGGATTTTTCCTGATGACAGCACTCAAAACTCCACCCGTAGCAGATCTTTTTTTTTTTCTTTACACGTACGATATTTTATTTGTTCTATTTTATACGAATACAAGTATCGATCGATTTTTTTTATACTATGAACCATGGTTTCCGCCCCTCCATTACTGAAGTGCACGTAATCCTCCCAGATACTGTATCGTATAAAAAAAAGGTCCTTTTTTTTTCTATGAATAACACTAAAATATTACTAACACCGGAGGACATGTTCATTGGTGGAGTTAACAGCTATTTGGATAGAGAAGTATGAGAAGTAATGAGTTTGGTTTCGGAGTAGCAGTCGTAGGAGAGAAAACAATGGGAGAAGTGGTGGTTATGGTAGTCGCAGTAAAGGTAGGAGTAGAAGATGTAGAAGTAGTAGCAACTGAAGAGGCGGCATTTATGGTTGATGAGAACGAAATGCCAGACGAATGCCATCACATTATTCAAAACATCATTTATCGTCTTTCATTCACAGTAAATTAACTTCTTCTCCTTTTATTATTATTAATTTGATTACCCTTGACGTTTGTTTGTTTTTTTATTTTTGTTTTTTGGGTTTGTTTTTTTTTTTTTGCTGTTTATTCCGACTTTTTGTTTCTTTCCTTCTTCCTTTCTTTCTTTCTTTTTTCTTTCTTTTGCATCTACTTTATTTTTGCATCTTTTTTTATTTTTTATTTTCCACCTGCCTGCCTTTCTTTCTTTCTTTCTTTCTTTCTTTCTTTCTTTCTTTCTTTCTTTTACATTTACCTGCCGTTCTTTTCCTTAATATTCTTCTTTATTATTTCTTCTTTTAAAATTTTTAATTTCATTCAATTTTTCTTTTTTTATTTCCTTCTTCTTACTATTTCGTATTATTTCTTTCTATATTTTCTTTTACTCTGTTTCATTCAGTTATTCGTTATTTATTTATTTATTTTGCATCTACCTGCCTTTCTTTCTTTTTCTTTTCCAACTTTCTTTCTTTCTATCTAGTTTTTCATTTTTCTTTCTTTCTTTCGCATCTACCTGTCTTTCTTTCTTTTTTCTTTCTTTCTTTTTTCTTTCTTTCTTTTTTCCATCTACTTTTCTTTCTTTCTTTTTTCCATCTACTTTTCTTTCTTTCTTTTTTCCATCTACTTTTCTTTCTTTCTTTTTTCCATCTACTTTACTTTCTTTCTTTTCCTTCTACTTGCTTTTCTCTTTCTTTCTTTGTCTCTCCTTTTCTTTCTTTCTTTATCTCTCCTTTTGTTTGTTTATTTGTTTCTTTTTCTTTCTTTCTTTCTTTCTTTCTTTCTTTTGCATTTATCTTCCTTTCTTTTCCTTAATATTCTTTTA
>CAHIKZ030005382.1:2277500-2315000 GCA_903632075.3 Acanthosepion pharaonis | reverse complement strand
TACTTAAAAGCAGAACGCTTTGCAGAATTTAATTCATGAATTTGTTTTTATAAAAGAGAAACATCATTTACCGAATATCTGATCTGAAGGGTAAAATAAATAATGCAATAAAACTATGATATTATTTAATTATAAAAGCTTTTAATTGTTTTTTTATAAATAAGATATATTAAGGACATGGGAATTTTTTTTTTTCGATGAATAATGTATTTTTACAAGAATTGTTTAATTATTTTAAAATTTTAATTAGAAACGTTTAAGTTCTGAATCTTTTAAAATTCTGTTTTAATTTCAGCCCTTTATATGATACAAATCATCAAACACTAATATTTTCAAATGAATTTTGAATTTTTTTGTATGTGTATAAACTTGCCGATTTTTATACATACGCGTGACCATACATCAAACAGCAATATTTTAAAAAGAATTTTGATTTTTTTTTTATATGTGTATAAACGTGCCGATTTTAGTGGATATGGTTGCCCATACACGACATATTCAGAAAATAAGAGCGATAACGATAGTAAATTTAAAGCCAGCATTTCTAAAATTCAGTAAACATTAGATTATAGCGAATATTTCTCTAAATTTTAAAGATTACTGAATACTTAAAAAATCATTTTCTTCAATTATGTTTTACAGATAAAGTGTCCGTAGAACAACATTAGACCTGTCACCAGGCTGTCATAACATAAACATGGCTGCTTTCGGGTTAAAAATACAGCTCCTGTTGGTTTAAAAAGTGAATTCCTGCGATGTTTTAAACTTAAAATAAATAATATTTGTTCCAAATCAGATTAATTACGCTTTAAGTCAGCTCATATTACTCAAATAAAGGTTTAGAAAAAGAATATTTTAGTTTTGGAAGATTTTTTTAACAAAGAGAATTACATTGCGATGAAAGGCGAGTAAAAATGGACCCTAATCAGCGATTTTAGCAAAGAAAAATCCTTCCAGTCCATTTAAATTAATTTGAAATTACAGAGGAATAGATTGATTATTTGAAATATTAAATTTAATCTATTGGCTTGAAATTATAAAAGCGTCAAGAATTTTTTTTTATTTCTAAAAAGTCATTTTAAACTATAGTTATCGCGTTTTTAGTTGGTCCCTATATAGCTCCCTCAATTGGCACTCGGGTTTAACTGCCATCGTGAGTTAATCTGATCGCTTAAAAGTCAATTATACGCTTTAAGTTCTTTAATATCCAATAGTTAAGCAGAGTATTAAGAAAAAAAAAATGAATTAGAGACAAATAAAACAGTACTAAACTGTTACATAATATTAATCATCGTACACTAATTACATTATTCGGATTATTGTCCTCATCCTTGTCGCCATATTTATTACAACGTTTCGGCCGGTGTACGCTCCAGCCATCTTCAAGTGGTTCGAATGTCGAACGGAACCCTTTATCTCGCTCACTGGGATAGACTGTTCTAGTTCCACGCTTATCAGACGATATGAAAAGAATTTACATAAAATAAATAGACAACATTTGTCTATATTATTTAATGAAACATGTATGAATGAAAAAATGCTTCCGAAATACACACAGTATATATATATATATATATATATATATATATATATATGATAGACCCTCCCATCCATTTGAATGTATGAGGATCCGACAACCTCATTCGGTTTGTATGCTTGCGTCGTACGTAACACTTCAGTCTCGTTAGTGACTTGTATACAAGTCGACATATTGTGCAACAACGAGGATCTCGGGACATCGCATCAGCAATATTTGCTGGTGCATTTCTCCGTTGTCTTTCGTCTGATTTTGAAATTTCTGATGTCACTCTGGCACATCTCCATTTCTATTTAGGGCAACTCGCTCGTGAGTATGAGTCACATTGACAACTGAGAGGTTATTCTTTAGCTTGTGTTTATGCCTAAGACACAGCCGTCCAACAATCCTTTGTCCACTGTCAATGTATATACGTATATAGACGTGATGATGGTAACGATGATGAGCTCTCCGGTGATAGTTTACTTTCTGTCTGGTATCAACACTGTGTCATCTGCATATCTTATATTGTTACGATTGTGGTCGTCCATAATTGATACCAGTAGGGTCACCTCACAGTAACGGTTAACAAATTACAATAATCCCTCATACAAAACATCCTATATCAGCTTGAAATAATGCACATCTGAAGATGGCCAAAGGGTATTTAATCGAAACACCTATAATAATCAAGATGAGGCCAATAGTTCGGTTAAATCGAACTAGTATTTTGATAATTCCTCATCTGAAAAATAAAGAAAAATAAAGAAAAATATACATAAAAGCAGACATTTGGAACCTTTGTTCACGAATTTAATTCGTTCCTGAAGGCTGTTCGTAACCCGAAATATTCGTAAACCGAAACTATGTTACGAATAGGAATCAATGTTGAGAAAAAAATTCACAGTACAATAAAATTGGAAAAGAAAAGCACAACACAACGCACGAATGTATATAACAGGCGGTCAACACAGAAATTATTCCGTTCGGGTTAACTCGGTTCGGCTCGACTCGGCTCGGCTCGGCTCGGCTCGGCTCGGTTCGGCTCGGCTCGGCTCGACTGTTCGATAACTGAAGCATTTTCATCTTGAATATTCTGTTCGAGAACCGATTTGTTCGACACGTGAGACGTTCAAGAACCGAGGTTGCACTGGATTTAAAAAAATGAAATAAAACAAACATTCGTACAAACCACCATAGATGAAGATGCGTAATTTTCTATCACCTCCAAAACGGAACTGCTATCCTTTAATCATCACAGGGAACCATTTTTGGCTTCCACTAGTATGGCTAATGCTAACCTCCATGAGATCAACTCATTGCGCCTTCTTGGACTCGCGATTTCTGCTGCCATGAAGTCGAGTGATTATATTGAATCAATTGATAGGTCTGATGCTAAGAAGCTTGCTTCACTCTGTCGTGTCAGAAAGCGTTTTGCACATTTATAAAACTACCATTTGTCCGTACATTGGATATTACTGCTATATCTAATCTGGATTTCCGGTTATATATATTCAAGAGGAAAACAAACAAACAAAAGAAAAATTCTGTAATTTTATTGGTTCTGAATCTGGCATTTAAACATCAGTCACTTACCACCGCCTTGACTTGGCTTGGCTTACCTCCGTCCTCTCTATAAATATTTTCATGTTGTAATGTACTCTCTTCATCCACGTGAATCTAAGTGTGCTATTAAATTGGCTACTAGGTTTCAATTTACTATAGAAATAGCTAGATGTAACTATTATATATATATATATATATATATATATATATATATATATTATTTTTTATCCTAACCGAGCGTGTGAGCAACGATGAGGTATTGGAGAGAGTGCAAACAAGGAGAAAGCTTATACTTAACATCAGGAAGAGGCAGACGAAATTTCTGGGACGCGTAATGAGAAAGGAGGGCTTGGAGAATCTGATACTCACAGGTCGAATAGAGGGAAAGAGAGACAAGGGAAAGCAACTCATGACATACCTAAGGAAGTGGATGACAGAACAGGGTTTGGGATAAGTAGGAAAAGGACAAAGCATATTCAGTGATACAAGGAATAGGGGGAAGTGGAGAGCCGTGACCGCTTACGTCCTGAAGGGTCACGGCACATAAAAGAAATAAAAGAACGAAGGAGATGCCGAGAGGGGGCATCGTTCGACCGTCGCGAAAGGAATTCCTGTGGCATCGTGTATTGTTTGTAGCCGTAGACGGAGTTGATTTTGGTGCCATTCGAACCTGACCCTCGTATTAACTAGCCGGAAAGCGCGACCGCGTGAATTTAAGCGTACTACTAGATTGGCTGTTAGGTCTCATCGTTTTGTTGTTGAAATAGGTAGATGCAAGCATACGTTGCAATTGTTCTGATGAGCTCTCCTCCTTGGTACCTCGACCGCGTGAATTTAAACGTTCTACTAGATTGGCTACTAGGTCTCAACGTTTTAACTTGAAATATGTAGATGTAACCGTAAGTTCTATTCTAATAGGTTCTTCTCTCGCACTTCTTTCCTGTGGAACTCACTTTCGATTTCTCGCTTCCCTGCGACTTTCTTTATGTACCGGGTCCATCCAGGTCGGAGACGACCATGACTCACCACAAATTCCTATCCTTGATACCTTTTACATTTTTTTTTGTTGTTATTTCTTCTAAACTTTGTCCCGTCATCAATTTAATCAAGCTTACGAATTGTCTTATTTTCTGATACGCGAACAGACCAACAAAAACACCACCATAAAAACATCGATGTCGTTATTCGCAGTCAGTAAAAATAATCATAGTCAATTTAATTTATTTAAATCTAAATCATTTTAAATCTTTATAAATCATTGATTTTAGAAAGGTTAACAGGCACAGTGGAGTAATGGATAACGGCTCGGATTGAGGAATCGGAGAGTCGAGTTCGAATTCCAGTCGAATTCATTACATTCACTTACGTGCTAATAGCCCTGGGAAAGATATGAAACCCCACCACCACCACCAGCTATGTGTAAATAGCAAGACAGACCAGGTTCTATAGCCTTGGATGGCAACAGGTTTACTGCAGAAAAAAAATGGCAGCCTACTTTGGGAAAAAATCTGCCTAGTCAGTCATGTATTGAAAGTTACATGATCGCCTAAGCGTGTATCACCCAATGCAACATTAATGACTGAAACATTAAAATTAGAAAAATAAAATTAATCTATTCACATGAACTGTACAAAAAAAAGTTATATAAGATTTGCATTTAAAAAGGTTGTTTTCTGTTTGTTCTTTTTTTTTATCATTTAACCTCAATTACGGTAATAAAGCCACTAAGACGCAAAGTGACAGAATATGAGAAAAAGACTATTATGGTGAGAGATTTAATAAAAGGACGTGAATTAAGAAGACAGAAAATAACAATTCAAAATGCATTTAAATTTTTGAAAATTAAAGTTTGAAGATTTAAAAGATTTTCACAAACGAGAACTTCAAGAAAAAACCATTAGCATAGAACTTAAGGTTACACCTAAGGATTTCAATAGATGTACTGCACATAAATTCATGAAATCTAGGTATCATAGAGGAAAGTTCATAAGAACAATTACCATGAAAATATTCATAGAAACGTCACAGGGAAACTACGTTAGGTCGGCGGGAAATCGAGATACCAGGCCACGACCAATAAAATTGCAGATTCTTTTTTTCTATTTTATCAAGAATCTCTAAATACATAGCAGAAGCACCAGACATGACAGCAATAATCAATGCATGGACGAATGGCAGACTTTTAAATATGTAAGATAGATTCTGACAAGAAAAAAATGTCTAGCATGATACAGTAAGCCAACTTTCCTATCAGCTGACCTAGCAATTGATTCAATCTAAAATTTCCACTTCATGACAGCGGAAAACGTTAGCCCGAGAAGGCTCAATCAGTCACTCTGCTCAAGGTCCTTGCAGATTCCTGGGGGTCGGGTCGCTGGAAGAAATTTACGAGATTTTGTCTTCAACTTACATGTATATTTATACATAGATATAGTAGTAGACATGCTAATATAATAGATTAAGTTTAAAACAAAAACAAACAAATCACAAAATCCTGAAAGAAAATATAGATCCAATTTAAAAAAAAATCCCAATGCGCATAAAACCGCTAGAAATCATCTGCATCGTTCAACAGTCAGACTTCCAAACGCCTCGACCGTTTTCAAAAATTAGCGCCACACATGCGTATTGGGACGATTGCAAATGGCCGCTCCTCGCAAATACGTCGATTCTTCGAGACGTCGGCCATGTTGGATTTACACGCCAAACAGGTACATGTCCGTGGCAAGTGTATTCTCTCACTACAGGCTGGTTACTCTTTTTCGAGTACACCGCTATGTTAACCAATACTTGTTGAAGACGGCTGCTCAGGCACATCTCTCTTTCTTCAACACCTACGGAACCCTCCCCTGTGTGTGTGTGTGTGTGTTTTTTTTTTTTTTGTTTTTGTTTTGTTTTTTTCTGCACCTATTCTAGGTGGACTTTAGTTACAATTTCGGAGAGACAGCGAATAATCTGGCATGATCAATATTTTTGTTTCTTTTTTTTTTCTTTAATAACTCCAGTACAGCAAACCCCTTGGTCGCAGTGACTTATATATATATATATATATATATATATATATATATACTTGCGTATTGATAAAATTTCAGCCGGAAGACGGCCTTTCACTTCTGCGCACAATGCCAGAACAGATCAAAAGTGTCTTGGCGTCTGTTAAATTTGTTAACGCATGCGTATAGCCATACTCGTTTGCCATTTTGAATTTATGTAAGAGAAATAAATAAAGATTTGAGGCAACACCAAAAGACAGAAAAATCAAAATGCAATTTTCAAGCCACAGAGAGAACGACCCCTATCCGAAAAAAAAAAGAATATATTTAAAATGAAAATAAAGAAACAGAACTGACAACAAAACAATCGAATGAATTCGCCATTATTTTGACCTTTAACTCGATACAAAATCGATTTCGCTTTTGTTGCCAATTGTTGTTATATGTTACTTAAAAACAACGATGAAAAACAATGGAAATTCAAATAAATTAGAAAAGAACAAAAGAAATCAATTCTAGAAAAAAAATAACAGGTGCTTTTTGTCGTAGAAAAAATGGTAAAGATGAAACAATGGTGCTAGGTGAACAGGTGGTTGGAAAAGAAAGAAAGAAAAAAAAAAGAAAACAAATATGAGAAGAGTAAGAAAGAAATTCCTGTAAAGAAAGAAAGAGATTTCTGAATAGAAAGAAAGAAAGACTGTCAATAAAGAATAAAAACGTGAAAAATGTTAAACAGAAGAGAGCAAATGTTAAGATGAGATTAAGAAAGATTAAAGAAAAGCAGAATGAATGAAAGGAAGGATGGAAGGAAGGAAAGAAGGAATGATAGAAAGAAAGAAGTAAGCAAACAAGCAGACGAACATTAATGACGTTGAGAAAGTTTTGGAAGTGCAAATAATAAAAGGAAAAAATAAGTCAAGAAAAGATCATGAAAGGAAAAAGACATTGAGGAAATATGAGTGAAGAGAGATTTGGTAAGAGGAGGAAGAGGAAAGAATTGGCAGAAGGAGGAAAGAATTGGTAAAAGTAGTAGGAGGAAATAATTGGTAGGAAAAGGAGGACGACGAAAGAATTGGTAGGAGTAGGAGGAGGATAGAATTGGTAGGAGGGGGGAAAGAATTGGTAGGACGATGAGGAAAGAATTGGTAGGAGTAAGAATGATTTGGTTGGAGGAGGAGTAGAAGGAGGAAAGAATTGGTAGGAGCAGAAGGAGGAAATGATTGGTAGGAGGAGTAGGAAAGATTTGGTAGGAGGATGAGGAAAGAATTGGTGGGAGTAGTATTAGGAGGAAAGAATTTGTAGGAGGAGGAGAAAAGAATTGGTAGGAGGAGGAGTAGAAGGGGGAAAGAATTGGTAGGAATAAGAGGAGGATAAAATTGACAAGAGGAGGAAGAGGAGGAAAGAATTGGTAGGAGGGGGGAAAGAATTGGTAGGAGTAGGAAAGATTTGGTTGGAGGAGGAGTAGAGCGAGGAAAGAATTGGTAGGAGCAGAAGGAGGAAATGATTGGTAGGAGGAGTAGGAAAGATTTGGTAGGAGGATGAGGAAAGAATTTGTAGGAGGAGGAGAAAAGAATTGGTAGGAGGAGGAGTAGAAGGAGGAAATAATTGGTAGGAGTAGGAGGAGGAAATGGTTGGTAGGAAGAGTAGGAAAGAAGGGTAAAATAGCGGTTGAAGGGCTAAGAAGGAGTAACGAAAAAAGGAACAATGGGGAGGGAAAAGAATGAAAGAATAAAAAAGCGAACATGTCGGAAAATGGAAGTACGAGGAAGAAAGACAGAACGGTGGTAAAATAAAATAAAGAGAAGAAAAGGTCAAAGGGAGAGAGTGGAAACTGCGAAGTGAGAGAAAGACTAAAACAAGGGAAGAAGAAGAAGAAAGAGGAAGTTAAAACACAAGAAACTGGACTTTGAAAAAGTAAAAAGGGAATGGTGACAATGGAAGGGTGAAGTGACAGAATTAATAAGGATGGGTGAACATCAGTGGGAGGAAGAGTAAAGAAGAGGCAACTGGAAGTAGAAGGAAGGAGGGAAAAAGAAGGAGAAAGAGAAGTGGAACATGACAATAGAGAGAAAAGCTAATAATGGAGAAGTGATAGTAAAATGAACTGCTAGGAATGAGAAATAAAACGGAACATTGTGAAATGCGAAATGAGAGAAACAGTAAAAAAGAACGTCTCGTAAGAGGAAAGTTGGCGTAAGAGTAAAGAAGGGGAGGTGATGTAGAATAGAGTGCTAAGAATGAAAAATGAAAGGGAGCCGTCTCGATTTGGGGGCGTTAAAATTAAACCAACCATTTCTTGCCCCTGTTAATAACAGATTGTATCTCATTTTTAGACATTTTTTCTGCCAATCTGATCTTCTCGAACCAATCAGACTTACCATTAAGACAGAAGTAATAGATGTGTCATCAGCATAGATATCGAGTTGAGAACTGATGACACCAGGAAGGTCGTTTATGAAAATTAAAAAACAACTCAGGTGCAAAGAATGAGCCCTGAGTGGCGCCTGTATTAATGCAAAACGTTCTAAAAAAAGTGACCATTCAAGAAAAAATTCATTTCGCGATTTGATAAGCAAGACTGAATCAGTTCAAATATTCGTGCAGTATTATCATAACATTTTAATTTATAAAGAAGGTCAGTATGCCAAACCCTGTCAATTGCCTTCGAGATATTCAAAGCAACAGTCCTAACTTCACTATACTTATCTAAAGTTTGATACACTCTTTCAGTAGCAATCGTTAATGCATCAGTAGCTGACCTAGAGAAGTGAAAGCGTATTCCTTATGTGAAAGAAGACTTTCCTAGGTGAGATGCTTAACCAATTCTGAGTTAATTAAAGCGTCTAGTAATTTCCCCAAAAGAGGTAGGCGGCTAATAAGATCGTGTGTTTCACGTGAGTTCTTAAAGACTGGAAATACGAAAGAGGATTTCCAACGAATAGGAAAGAAAGAAGCAACAAAGCAATCATTGTAAGGTTTAGAGAGAACAGGAGCCAGTTTTGGAGTACATTTCTTGGGGGCTATTGCAGGGATATCCTCAAGTCCACATGCATTGTGAGGACCATGTTTAGAGATGAGACCAGAAACCATAGACCGAGTTATAAGTATATATCACTAAATAGATACTCAGTTGAATCAACAGTTGAATTTGAAGAAAATTTACGAACAAAATACTCTGCTTTATCAGTGGAAGATATTAACACCTCAAATTGAGTGAAGAGAGGAAGAATATGAAACAAACTCTTATTTAACACACTATTACAGAGCCGCCAGTAATCACGAGAACGAAACTTGTTAGAAGTTAATCTGTGTCCCATTTTATTAGCAAACAAAAACTTAGCCTCTCTTTGAGGACAAGTTTACATTTTTTGCGAGCAAAGTTGGGATCTGAACTATCACACTGGTACGCCCGGCAAAAAGTGTTTCCTTTTGGTTATAGCCGCTGAACAAGCTGGTGTGAACCAAGGAAAATATTGTAGTTTCAGCTGGTATTTCCGAGAAGCATCAGTGCCGAGTTTAACCAAAGAAACCTCTGTGGAACAATTCTCAATAGGAAAGTTAAGAATATCAATCTAAGGGGCGTCTCGAATAAAATAATGAAATAAATCCCAATCAGTATGCTGATAACAGAAAGAAGTCGTGTGAATAGGAGGTTCATTTCTAATAGACGACTCAAAAGAAATAGCAAGATACTACCGCGTGATACGAATTAGAAATAGAACAGAGTTGTGATGCTAAGAGCTAGGGGAGGAGGTCAGGAACAAATCAAGTAAAGAAGAGTGTTGATCAGATTTATTTTGGAAATGAGTAGGGAAATCCACTACTTGACTGAGAGACTGAGCAATGAAAAATTGAAAATCTGAATACTGTCAACATCAGTAACATTATAATGCTTAAGCCCTATAACATGTTAGCATTACAATCACCAAACACAAAAATGTCAATAAATGAAATATTATCAAAGATACCAAGCCGAGGTACCTTTAGGGAGCGCCTGAATATCATCCCACGGGTTAACACAAGTAATCGTGACAGACGATTATATATAATAAATAGACCGGTTAATAAAATTTGAAGAATAAAAAAAAACCAACAAAATAATACCAATATGGTCAATAAAATGGATACATTACATATTAACCTTTTGACTGAAACGAAGTGCAGACCGATAAGTTTTAAAGTCGGAATTTTCGAACACGCCTGTGTCCTTTTTCAGCGATGCGAGGAATAAACAAAGCAGTGGGATTTACTCTTCCAACAAATGTTGCTGGCTAGAGCAATCCATATGATATAGTAGTGACTAGACCTAAATTCCTCAATGTTTGCTTTTATTTTTTAAATAAATTTCAACTGCGATCTACGTCTCGTCTCACGGCTGTTGAACGAAGACGCCAAAAGTACGTATCCGATGTCATCTGCGTTATGATATGCTAGGTTGAAGTGTTTTGCGACGGTTAAATTATTGTTGTTGTCCCTGGTGGTTTTCTTATGGTTGTTAAATTGAAGTCGGAATTATGTACCCGTTTCTGCCACTTGTTGACACTTGTGACAGGTCGGAATTTTCGAACACGCCTGTGTTCTTTTTCAACGATGCGAGGAATAAACAAAGTGGGACTTACTTTTCCGAGGAATGTTGTTGGTTAGAGGTCTCCATGTGGAAAATATACTCTCTTAGTAAACCCAAATCTCTATTTAATAATCCCTCGGTGTTTGAATTTATTTTGAAAATAAACTTGAACTGATCTTCGTCTTGCTTCACGGCTGTTTTAATCATATATATATATATATATATATATATATATATATATATATATATATATATAATAATGACGCTGGAGACCGAACAGGTCAGGTTGAAAGTAAAATTACGTACAGATTCTTAAGTGGGATCTTCGTTTTTCATTGCATCTGAAAATGTCCTTTTTTCTTTCATATTTCGTTTTTTTTAAATGATTTATCCTATTATAATGGCGTTTTTGCAATTGTGATAATTTAATTTCTTTTCTCCTTCAAATTCTTTTAGAGTCATTTCAGTTTCTTTTCTTTTTTCTTTTTCTTTTTTTTGCTCTTTTCTTTCCTTCTTTTTTCCGTTCTCATTTTTCTATTTTTCTCTCTTATTCTATTTATTCTTATTTTTCTGCTCTTTCTTTCTTTTTTCTTTCTTATTTTCTTTTCTTCTTTCTTTCTAGATCTTTTTCTTCACCTCTCTTTGTCTTCATTTTTTCTCATTTTTTATAATGTTTTTTGTCACTCTCTTTCTTACTTTTTGCACTTTTTCTTTCTTTCTTTCTTTCTTTCTTTCTTTCTTTCTCATCCTATAAAATTTCTAGCTTCTTTTCTTCCTTGCATTCTTTCTTTCATTCGTATTATTTCCCATCATTTTTTCCTTTCTTTCTTTCTTTCTTCCTTTCTTTCCTTCTTTCTTTCTTTCTTTCTTTCTTTCTTTCTTTCTATTTTCATCCCACAACATTTCTAGCTTCTTTTCTTCCTTGCATTATTTCTTTCGTTCGTACTATTTCTCTTCGTCTTTTTTCTATCATTTTTCTTTCTTTGTATCTCTTTCTTTTTTATTTTTCTCTCTTTCTTTCCTTCTTTCTTTCTCCCTTTCTTTCATTCTTTCTTTCTGTCTTTCTATTTTCATCTTATAACATTTCTAGCTTCGTTTCGTTTTGGCATTCTTTCTTTGATTTGTACTAATTCACTTTCTTTTTTTCTTTCTTTCTATTTCTTTTTTCTTCATTTTTTGTTTTCATTTTCTCTCTCTTTTCTTTATACTCTTTTTTCTTCCTCGATCTCTTTCTTTTTTTTCAATTGTAGTATCTCAGTTCATCTTCTTTCTTTCTCTTTCTTTCTTTCTTTCTTTCTTTCTTTCTTCCTTGTAATCTATTTTTTCTTTTTTTTAGCTTTCTTTCTTTTCTTGTTACTTTCTTTCTTGATTTATTTCATTGTTTCTTTCTTTTTATGCCATTGTTATTTTCTCTTTTTGCGTTATTTTCTTTTTCATTGTCATTTTTTCTGTTTTTCTCTTTTTTTTACTTTATTTGTATTTCCTTTCTTTCTTTTTTCTTTGTTTCTTAATCATGCTTTTTTTCTCATGTTTTTTTTCTTTTTCTTTCATTTTCATTTATCATGTCTCTCTCTCTCTGTCTCTCTCTCTCATCATTTTTCATTTCCTTCTCTATTTCTTTTCCTGGGCTTGTGACCTTTCTTTTCTTATTTTCTTTGAACTTTCAGAATGAAAGCAAATTGTCTGGGAATGCTGTTCTTTTATCCATCAGTTTTTCATTCCAACTTTTCCGTTTTTCTTTCCAACTTGGCACGCGCAACCAATTGTTTAAAAAATAAAAGGGAAGAAAAAATGCAGACGACACCACAAGAACATGGCTGCCGACACCGCCCTAAACGTATTATGTACCACAGACTTTCCTTACGTAACAAACAATTGTCAACTGCTCAACAAAGAAACTAACATGCCTTCATATCTTCCAGTCCCAATGTCTATTCAAACCACATTCACTCATTCCGAAAGTGTTTATTTGTAAACAACATCTACCAAGTATTCCTCAGGGTAAAAAATGTCTTTACTCATACTTAATTAAAAGCCGCACAAGGCAGCCCTCAAACACGATGTTAAACTATTTATTATACATAGTGTATATACTATACTTGTGTCTCCTATATCCACAACACGAAGACTAATTTCCTTTTCCTGTCCGGAGTATGACCGTAAACTACATCCGCGTCCTGGGTAAGACGATAAACTACCCAATGTCTCTGATCAGGAGGTTTTCAGGGGCGTAGAACCACCTCTTAACTGCTGGTGTTCCCAGGTCCATCCTGACCCGGAGTGGTAGCACGTGTTAGGGTCCCAGTTATAGGCAAATAGTTAACCACCAAACTGGGATCAAAACACTATGAAAGTGTAAAAATAGTTTTTAATAGCAGAAATAGATTTTGTAAAAAAATTTTACCATCAATAAATTTTGGAAGGAAAAAAATATTACCTGCAGTATATAACCAGCAATACATTTTTGCAGGAAAAATATTAGCAGCAATAAAAATTTTGTCGGCATTAAATAACCCATTGAAGTTGATATACCGTAAAATGAGACAAACGAAACCAATTTCCTTTTTATTTGAAGTCTTTCAACACCATGGATCGAGACAAGGAACAAATAGAACACACACGATACTTCAAGGAAATGTCTGTAATATAATCGATCCTGACCTGGCATCTCGGCTTCAGCTACTTTCTCACCGACGTATCATCTCTCTGTCTTTTGTACAAATATTTTTATGGTAATTGTTCTGGTGAGCTATCCTCCTCTCGACGGGATTAATTCCAGCGTGCTACTCGATTGCCAATTAGGTCTCACTGTTTTACAGTTGAACTACGTAAAAACAACCGTTGTTCTATTTTAATCATTCCTTTTCTCGCACTTCTCGTTTGTGGATCTCCGTTCCGATTTCTTGCTTTCCTACCACTTACACGGTTCAAAAATGTAAATGCCACGCCAGTCGCTATCTTCTGTCTTCCTGAATCATGTTCTTTTATTGAGCTTTCTCCTCACGAAAGTCTTCTCGTTTCTCTTTAAATCCATTCACACCTGGTGTCTTAGTGGCATTATCGCCTTGCTTGGAGTGAAAATGATTTTTTTTTTTTTTAAATGCATAAACAGAACATTGGAAAAGGAAATAAGAACAATAAATGAAATAATAATAAAGAATTTAAAAAAAAAGAAAAAAAGAAAGATAAATTAATTTTCCCATGATGCAAGTTATAAAGAAACCGGAAAAGGTGTTTGGTGACATGCGCGAATTTATAACCCACTTCTAAAAAGTTTAAAATCTCTCTCCTGTCCACTTCCAACGACATTGTTCGGACGTGTTTTGGTAGCCCTCCTCGTGAAGTAAGTGAATTGGCCGTTCCCACTCAGTGCAAAGCTGACTCAAGATTGACTATTTTAACCATGTCAACTATTGTTATCCTAACTTCTGTACCATAAACGAAAACAGACATACCTGTTATGAATAATCAAGAGTGGTCTCCCTTGTTTTGTTACTCTTCTCTTTGAGAGAGCTATTTCTCTTCACTGGGACTATAAAAGGACACTACGCACAAACCTTGTATTCTCAGTTGAATAAAGCCTTCTTAAAACCTACACCAGCATACTTTTGTCATTACAATACCCAAGAGCCATTGAGAATTTTGTTTCACTCCAGTCACCATAAAAAGTATCAACGTCCATAGTAGAAAACAAATTTTGTATGCTTTGTTAACATATTGAACACACACGTTCATGTAAAATACACGCAACATTTTTATAATCTTCATGCTACACACAAAAGTCATAATAAATTTGGGATATAAAATGGATATGTACATAAAACTTTTGTCTGTCAGTTATGAACGTGGTTTATTTCTTAATGTCGCTTGAGTTCTCAAACTAGAGACGCTAAATTGGAAGAGAAAGGACACCAGTTCTTCACAAGTTGATGTTTAGGCTGGAAAAAACGGAAGTGACTTATAGGAATTCACGGATACCTTGATGAGATCATGGAACAATGGTCACTGTAAAATGCCGATAACTCTATAGTTACAGAAACTTGCAATTCCAAGTAGATTTTAAAATTTTAAATTTTAAATTAACGTGAGTTGTATATCTACTAATCCCTAATCAGCAGGAACCTTTGAAAATATATACAGCCTCTCATCACTTAATGTTATGGTCCAGGTTAGGACCAAGGAAGAACAACACGAACACAAGAGTAGAATTAACAAAGGTATATTACACGATATAATAATACAAGATGTGGAAGGTGTTAGTATGACTGTCAGTCTAGTTTGGAGTGAACTACTATCGGCTCGACTCGATTCGTCCCTCTCTCTTGAGAGGCGTAGTATACATAGTGTTAGGAAGAGTACATTCTGTAGTTATAGGTGACCCATGACACTTAATGACCAGGTTCCGTTCCAATGACCAGGTCGATAAAGGAATTGGTCGTTAAGCGAGGAGCTATACTAATACTAATATTTCACAATTTTCATGATATCAAGGGTATTGAACACCTTCGATAATGTGGAACTACCATATATTTTGAAACAAACATTACTTACTTTCCTCGTAGAAAAATTTAGTTTAAAATAAGAGAAAGCATGTCATTACGTATTGACAGGTAACGTGAGGGGGAGTTATCATACGGAAGGACAAGTGACGTAATCTTTTCTAGTTTTAAGTGAAACAGCTTATATATCTCGTAATTTTTAAAGTAGGAAAAACTTTCAGCAATCTAATATTCTTTTTTTATTTTTCATTTTTTTTTAGTACTTCAGCTTTCGCCTTAAGTTTGTTCATACATTCAAGAGAAATTAAAAATACTTTAAAAAATTAAAATATAACTGCTGAGTGAGATAAAATATCATAAGAAAGTTACATAAAAGTATAATTTTATGTACATTTATGAAAATTTGGGTATTTTTTTTTTAAATTAGATTCTGTCATTACAAAAAATGTGCTAAAATTTTAGCAACCTGACGCAAAACAAAACGAGGTTTTTTTTTTAATCAAAAGTTAAAATGTTCTAAAAACGATCGAAAAATTTAATAAAATAATTTTAAAAATCTTCGGTCTTTCCTCTTAATAATAACATAAACCTTTTGACGATAAAATTTTGCTTTCGTCAAGTTTAAGGCCGTTTTTATCATGCTATGCTCATTTTTCAGCGATCTCATGAAGAACCTACTGTATCATATCGGTAACGGTTCGTAGGCTGTCGTAACTCCGAGTGGTCGTTAAACGTGTAAGTCGGTAAGTGAGGAGAAGCTAAACTTGGAACATAGAAAAAAAATTGCTTTTCTTAAAATTGTTTTTATTTGTATGAGAAAAGAAATGACTGATACTTGTAATTTTAAATGGCAAAATATTATCATAATTTATGCGGCCATGATACTGAGATTTTAATCTCTCTCTATAAAAGGCAGGATGTGTATGTGTGTGTGTGTGTGTGTGTGTGTGTGTGTGTGTGTGTTGAATGCACGGTCACAATTTTTTGAAGGATTTGCACCAAAATTTACGTGCACATGCTCCAAGATAGCGAGAAGGCCAAGACCGACTTTGCATTTCCCAACTCCCATCGATCGATTTTTTCATGCTTCTACGGCAGTTTTCATGTAGTCTGCGGCCATTTTGTACTGGCCAGAGTGAGAGCCTATAGCTGGCTGCCACGAATAGGCATGAAGATTCTATTGGCCAGCGTGGTAGCCAACAGCTGACTGACACGAATGTTAACTAGCATACTAGCATGCAAAAAAAAATCGATAGCTGCATTCGTCACAAGTGGGAAAAATTTAAATCTGCATGGCACTTTACTCCAATTGGCTTATTCGCTTGCTTAAACTCAACGCTGATTCTGATTCCGCAGAACTGGGTTGGGTGTGAAAAAGTATTTGTTGTTAACATTCTTTTTTCATTCAGTTTTTCCAGTTACGAGTCCTTTTTTAAAGCTGATCGTTTTGTTTTCATTTTGTTTAGTTCTTTTTTTGTAACAGATTTAATGTTTAGTATAGAGCTTAGAAAAAATTCACAGTGTGAGATAGGCAAGAAGTAAGGCGTGTAGTAACATCAGCACGGCAAAGGGCACTCCTTTAAAGGCAAGGAAGGGAAAAAAATATGTTATGTCAAGTGATAGCGATTGCTGTATGAGTCGTACGATTTTTGAATCAAGCACGTGTAATGCCGGGCCATGCTGCTAGTGGATAATATGGTAGAACTTTTTAAAAAAAAGAATTTACCTCGGGGAGGCTGTACTACGGGGCTGTATTATTAAGATTAATAAGTTGGGCATAATATTGCCATGAAGTCGTGCTGATTAATAAGGATAAAACGTACGGACTAGTGAATAACACGAGGCTTGGATCTTTCATTAATTCGATCCCTATCATGGTTACATATATGGTGTAGTCGTAGTGGTTTGTCTTCGGCAAGCTAGCCTGACAAGGCATTACTCTCTGCTAGACTGATTGCTATAGGGACTAATCTGTTCTTTTCTGGTAGAAGAGATGGATTCACAACGTTCCCTATCGTATTTATGCGCAAATGTATTTAACAAAATCAACTGGAGTTCGAACCCGGGTCTCCGATTTCTTATTTCCAGCCGCTATCTATTACACCACCCGCACAACATTTCATTAACTGACATTACATTTTATTTCACTCCAATACTTAGTAAATTACTCTCGATGTGTGAATGCGCAGTCCTGTACACTCGACTGAAAAGTGGTCCTTACACCCTCGCCGGGGATGTGTGAGAGACTACACATCTGTCTAGAGTAGCTGTTTATGTAACTGCGTATATTACGATTCATTCCGACGCTTGCAAAACCAGATGAAGCTGTAAGGTTACATGACCCAGGAGCCAACCTGCACCCGGTGGTCTGGATTGAAAGTGGGTGAAAATTCATTGTTGACATTACTTTGCACGGGAAATAAGAATAGGTTTATTTTCTCAGAAAAAAAGCAAAAAAAAAAATGGAAATAATTCTATATAAAAATACATAATGATACATTTTCTTAACAAAGTAAATCTGTCATTATTTCACAGCTATTGTTATTTTATACAGCAGTTATTCATATTTACAGAAATTATTCTTTTTTTTTTTTTCATTCTTCTTTTTTCTCCCACAGCTCTGGGTTAAATAGCAGAATAGACTGGACCATCTAACTTTGAGTGGCAACCATTTAAAAACTCTAAATAAGACAAGGTAAAACCACTTCACTATATTTACGAAGTAGTCGTGACAATTCACAAATAATAACGTTGGTATCTCCAAAAATTCGCTAAAATGGAGCATACTATGATGAAAAAGACCCAAACTTAATAAAAAAAAAGTTTTATCGTCAAAATGTTTATGTTATTATTAAGAGGAAATATGAAAGTATTTTTATTGTTTTTGTTGTAGCATACCTACGAACGATAATGAGCATGTCCTTTTCACATAAATACATTAGTAAATACTGTATGGTGGTCTGCAGTCGGAAATTCGTCTCCAACTGTGCTGGTCAAACTCTCTGCCTCCGGGCAGAGAGGATCCCCAGACGGGGCTATATCGAAGGTCATAGTCTTGTCTCGGGAAACAGCTACCTGACCCCGTTTTATATTGAGTCTACAGGGAATTTTTGGCCGAGCCTACGGGCTCGGATACCCCACATTAAATTCAGTCTTGTGCTTCATCTGACCGCGTGGGACGGTTGGTAGATATCCTGCAGTTGGAAATTCGTCTCCAGCTGTGCTAGTCAAACTCTCTGACTCCGGGCAGAGGGGATCACCAGACGAGGCTATGTCGAAGGGCATAGTCTTGTCTCGGGAAACAAGTATCAGACTCCGTTTTATATGCGGTCTACGGCGATACCCCACATTAAATTCGGTCTTGTGTCACATCTGACCGCGTGGAGCGGTTGGTAGATATCCTGCAGTTGGAGATTCATTGTTGAATTCACTTGAGTCACTTCTAGCAGTTGACTACTTCTTCAACGCGCCGCTGGCGAATCTTATAGGTGTTGTTCTCGTCTTAAGTATTATCGTTCATTACTAACCTTTGCTTGATTATTCTATACAGTAACCTTTCCTAGGTTACAACAGTTTTATTAACTTTGTAATCTTTTCTAGCATGTTCGAAATTTTGGTTAAAAAACTTGTTTTTCTTTTCAGCGGTTGGGCCAGAGATTAGTAGAGGGATTTTTTAATGTCTTTTGTTAATGTTAAAAGCATTGTTTTGGAAATTCTTGCAACAGTCAAATAACAGTAGGATTCTAATGAAATTTTCATTTCGTTTCTTTATTATAGAGAACGAGAAAAAAGTAAAAAGAGAAAATGAAAACAAAGATGAAGAAAAAAGATATAAAAAAAAGAAAGAAAGAAAGGAAATAGTACCAATGAAAGAAAGAATGCGAAGAAGAAAAGAAGCTAGAAATTTTATAGGATGAAAATAGAAAGAAAGAAAGAAAGAAAGAAAGAAAGCAAGACAAAAACGATACCTAAGGTTTTAAATGAATTTTGAAAAATGAAAAATCTTACTCAAATTTTAATAAGTTTAATAAATTTGTCTCTCACACTTTTCATACTTTTGCAGCAGCAGCATTGACCTTGACCTTCTTTTTATGTGTCATATCCTTTCAGAACGTAGGTGATCATGGCTCTCCACCTCCTTCTATCCCTTGCAGCTCTCAACAAGTTCCTTCCCTCTACTTCCTCACCCAGACCATGTCCTGTCATCCACTTGCTTAAAAGCCCGCTAGGTATGTCATGCGTCGTTTTCCCTTGTCTCTCTTTCCCTCTATTCGACCCGTGAGTATCAGATTCTCCAGGCTCTCCTTTTTCATTATGTGTCCCAGAAACTTGAGCTGCCTCTTCCTGATGTCAAGTATAAGCCTCTTCTTTGTTTTAATCCTCTCTAAGACCTCATCGTTGCTCACACTCTCAGTCTACGATATCCTCAGCATCCTTCTGTAGAACCACATCTCCGTCGTCCCGAGTCTCTTCTTCATCTTTTAGGAAACCGTACAACATTCGTTACCGTAAAGAAGAACAGATGTTGCGTAACAGCGCAGAATTCTTTCCTTTGTTACCAAAGAAATCCTTCTGCCTCGCAATACTCTGCCCAGCTTTTGGAATGCGTCCTTGACCACCCCAATACGTTCGGTCCATGATATCCTTATCATCCTTCTGTAGAACCAGATCTCTGTTGCCTCGAGTCTCTTCTTCATCTTTGAGGAAATCATCCAACATTCGCTGCCGTAAAGAAAGACAGATGTCACGTAAGCGATCAGTATTCATTTCTTTGTTACTAAAGAAATCCTCCTGTCTTGCAATAATTTAAAATAAATCGGGTCTGTTTTAGTTCCTCTCCCGGGAAGGGAATAAAACTCAACCTCCCCACAACTACGTATTCTCCATTAGCTACTTGAGAAGAGGGTACAAATATACTTTGCATTCATTTCTTCTTATGAAGTTAAAAAATGAAACTTTTTTAACTTCATAAGAAGAAATGAATTTGAGAGTTAATATTCTTTTCCTAATGTAGATATTGTTTGATTGATTTGTTTGTTTAACGGCATATCAACATCCTTATGGGATAATTCTTGTTTCTTGAGCACTTTAAAGTAATGCCGTAATTGGTTTGGTTTATTTTGTTTTACGGTATTTCAACACCTCAATGGGTCATTTAATGCCGACAATTTTTTTTTTCTGGTAATATTTTTGTTTTGTCAAAAATCTATTTCTGTTAACATTTTTTCCTCAAAAATGTATAGCTGGTAATATTTTTTCAATAAACGTATTGCTGGTAATAGTTTTTTTTTTTCAAAAACATATTGCTGGTAATTTTTTTTTTTTTTTTCTTCAAAAATTTATTTCTGTTAATAATTTTTTACAAAGTATTTCTGGTATTAAAACCTAATTTTACACTTTTATAATGCCTTTTACCTCAGTTTCTGGGTTAACTATTTGCCCATAGCTGGGACCCTAACAGGTGCTACCACCCCGGGTCAGGGTGGACCTGGGAACACCAGCAATTAAGAGGAGGTTCCACGCTCCTCAAAGCCTCCTGATCAGAGGCCTTGCTGTTGGAGGTAGTTTATCATCATACCCAGGACGCGGATGTAGTCTCAGTTTCGGGGTTAACTATTTGCCCATAGCTGGCACCCTAACATGTGATGCCACCACGGGTCAGGGCGGACCTGGGGACATCAGAAATTAAGAAGTAGTTCTGCGCTCTTCAAAGCCTCCTGATCAGAGGCCTTGCTGTTGGACGTAGTTTATCGTCTTACCCTTGACGCAACGTCGTAATTGAATTATACGAATAGATAATTTATAGTAAAAATATCAACAATATATTTTTATATTGTTGATATTTTTACTATAAAAAATATATTTTTATACTTTCATAAAGTTTTGTTTTCGTTTGATGGGGGGGGTCACTATTTATCCATAACTGGGGCCCTAAAATGTGCTACCACCGCGTGTCAGGCTGAGCCTAGGAACAACAGCTACTAAGAGGTGGTTCTATGCTCCTCAAAGCATCTAACCTCCCGATCAAATCTCTTATTGCCGGATGTAGTTTATCGTCATACCCAAACCAATATCTATCCTACATATCGTTATAACAGTTTCTCCTCCAACTCCTTCTCCTTCTACTCTCTAACGCCCTTTACAACAATCTCGCTCGGAAACACTCTACATTGAGTGGCTCTTTGGCTTGCATTGATTGGACAATAATAAAATGTTTTGCTACCTTGGCGTACTAATGTTTTTATCTAGAAAAGAAAATTCCTGTCCAAGTTTCACACAGCTTTCGCTTCTATTGATATGGCGTTGATGAATTTGTTTGGACACCATTGTACCGCGGTATGACCCAAATCGCGTCCATACCAAACCGAATCCTTCTAATATTGCACATCTGGCACCAACTGAAGCATTAGACATTGTCACCGAATATTTCACCGGGAAAGAACTGCGCAAAATCTCTTTCTAGCCTCAAGCTGGACAAGACTAGCAGAATAGATGCAGCTTTCAATTCAGAAGTTTTGAAATATGGTGGCCATGACCTCCATCAACATATCCTACATGCATGCAGGAATGTATTTCAAAAAACCCAAACCAAAATGAAAACAAATTATGATAACCCCGACCCCCAAGAAATTCCTCAAAGAGTATGACCGACTTTAGAAAAATTTAACAAATGTCTATAACGATTTAGGACAATGAAGGATGTTGACAATCATGTCTCGCCACAATTTCTTGGTCTTTGTAGAACTTAATAAATTTGTAAATTTTTTTATCTCTTCTAAATGTTGTTCTGCCATCCGTTTACTCAAGCTTATTTTTTCTATGTGCTGTGTCCCTCCAGAAAGTTGACACTCATGGCGCTCCACAATTTCCTTTCCTTTGTAGATCTTAATAAGTTTCCCCCTTTTGTTATCTCTCCTAAACCTTGTTCCGCCATCTATTTACTCAAGCTCATTCTTATTCTATGTGCCGTGTCCCTTCAGGACATTGACAATCATGGCTCTCCACTATTTCCTTTCCTTTGCAGCTCTTAATAATTTTGTCTTTTTGTTATCGCTCCTAAACTTTGCTCTGTCATACATTCACTGAAGCTCGGTAGATTATTCTCAGTAGGTTATATGTTTACTTAAATATGATAATTCAAGATCTTTACTTAAATATGATAATTCAAGATGTTTACTTAAATATGATAATTCAAACATTTTACATGTCCTATCTTCACCGTTAAAAACGATAAAAATAAAAATAAAAACTCAGAAATGTGCGACTAGCCTTCTCGATAAGTGACTTAAACTAGTCCCTGTTTATATATATTTGACGTTAACATCTTATAAACTAGAAAGCACTCAGCGAGTGCATACCTCCGCCAATGTCATTCTTATCAAAACCTGAAAAATGAAGTGACAAATTTTGCCATTTCTTTATTATCGCACTATCACATTTCTTTTTCATTTTCATGACGTCACCCTTATTACGTCATTAGTCGAAATTTTGTTGACACGCTGAGAAATTTAATCAGTTATAAAATACGTGAACCAAATACAATGAAAGCCTTATTATTTACCATTTTATAAAGCTCGAATCAATTAGCAATTACCAAATGTTTTGCCAACCATTACGATAAATATGTTAATAATAAAATATGCTATAGATAAACAATTTCATTAAAAATAGTGTTTTTTACCTTGTTGTCAGTTCTCAAAAACAAAGAAAATGTATAAATTTACTTTCATATATTTAAGTTTTATCAAAATTCTAATCATCGCTTTTTAAAACAATAAACATTACTAAAGATTCACACGTTGACAATTTTTATTAAAATAACAGCGATTTTATAAAATAACGCCATTTTTTTTTTTTTTTTTTTTTTTTGGCGGGCACAAATGTCTATGTTTGCTACATGGTCAACGTGTATGAAACGGGAAGGAGAGTACGTGTACAACTGTGAGTTGTTTGCAGCCATTTGCAAAACGTGGCAGAGGCTTTGTCATGGTTTAGTGCAGCATTTCAGTCGGTGACGTTGGAGATCTTATCAAAATGGCCGCACAAAAGCACTTTCGGATGTTGATTCATCGTGCAAGAATATCTGGAAAACATCTGATTGGCAACAGCTTCATTTTTTTTTCTCAGCATCACACTGATCCCAAACACACTACCGATAGACCAATTGGTTCCCAACCGATTTTGGGCCATGAGCCACTTTGGTATTTCTAAAATTATGGTCCACCCACCCGGTATTGCTCACTGTATGTTCACACGCGCTGATTGGTCGACAAAACATGGGCTCTTCCAGCGACATGCATCACGCCCTCTCTTTTGTTAACCAAGACACGCGAGTGTGGGGAGACAGGAAATACTGTGTGCCAATTACACATCTACGCACATACACACAAAATATTTTTATGTATGCATACTGTATATGCATCGTATGTATTAACGCGCATTAACCCTCTCATTCAAACCAATTCACTGTTAATAACTGATTCTCGAATTGTCCCCTTATTCTGTTGGTATAGTTAGCCGAAGGTTGCACATCCTACGCATGCCCCACCAAAATGTTACTATGCGCCCCACGTTGGGAATCACTCGATAGACTAAAAGCTTATTTTTACAGTCTTGCATTGGCACTCCCAGAGCACGCACCTCAACATTATTATAGGCAGTATGAGACCATCATGTTAGAGAACGAAAGAATAAGTCAGGTATCATTCAAAGAGATTGGAATGTCTCTCAAAAAGCTCGAAGAACTATTCTTGAAAATTCAGTTCAGTGCCATACGTGATACACGCTTGGGAGATCGTGTCAGTTTCGATTTATGGCTGACTAGGCATAGATTTTCTCGCAGCTGGCTGTTGTTTCTTTCTGTGGTAGATCGATTCTAACCAAGGCTATTCCTGTTATTCAATCCATAGCTAGGAGGAGAAGAGGTGAATCCATGCCTTTTCCAAGGGCACTTGCGCGAATGTAAACGAACCAGACCGGAATTCGAACCCGGCTTAACGATTTCTCAATGAAGGCTACTCAAAATCATCACAAGAAATTTTGCCTCAAAGGAGCGTTTAGGCTGTGCTGAAAGGTAAAATTTGCCATAGCAAATATAGAATTGTAGCACCTGTTAGGATCCCAGCGATGGCCAAATAGTTAACCCCTACAAACTGGGATCAAAGCATTATGAAAGTGTAAAAATAGGTTTTAATACCAGAAATATTTTGTAAAAAATGATTACCAGCAATAAATTTTTGAAGGATAAAATTATTACCAGCAATACTGAAAAAAATATTACCAACTATAGATTTTTGAAAAAACGATAAAAATATTACCAGAAATAGATTTTTGAAGAAAAGAAATATTACAAATATTACATTATAGGTACCTCCACGAAATCGCTAAAAAAAGAGCATAGCTTGATGAAAAAGACGCCAACCTTGCCGAAAACAAAATTTTATTGTCTAAATGCTTATGTTATTATTAAGAGGAAAGACCAAATTTTTTAGATTATTTTTTAAAAATTTTCCTTCTTTTTAGAACATTCTAAATTTTGATTAAAAAAAAACCTTGTTTCTATTTGTATCAACAGAACTAATAAATAATATAGACAATTTTTAGCACGTTTTTTTGGTATGACACACATTAATTTGAAAAATCGTGCAAAAATAGAAATAATTGTCGGATGTTAATGAAACTTTCAGAAACTATTCACAGATGATCGAAATTATTATAAATATGTTTTTTTTTTATTAAAGTCATGGTAGAAATATTTTTTAAACTATTTATTACCCCCACCATAACTAATTTTATGAAAACGCTAGAAATTCGATCGCATCGGTTTTAGTGATTACAATAATTAAAAGCACAGGGCTTTGAGGAATGCAAATCATGTTTTTTTTTTGTTTTCAATTGGATCAGCAGTACCTGAAAATCAGCTCTGAATTGTAACATACAAAACTCAATAAAACAAAGATATTATTTAATTTCAAATGCTTTTATTTGCTTTTAGTTGTTTTTATGAATATGGACAATATTTTCTGAAAGCAAAAATTTTTTTCGATGAAAAATGAATTTTTAATACAATTATTTGTTATTTCTTTAATTATAATAGATTTTACATTTAAGTTGTTAAAATATTATAAAATTAGTTAAAAGCCGCATCGGCTTTCCTAAGTGTCCTTATGAGATAGATCTTTTTAGCGCGTTGTAAATTGTATCATTTTGACTAATCAGAGGATCCGCAGTAATTAAGAAATGTAATTTTGTGCTTATAACCGGGCTGTAATTATAAAGTACGGAAGACCAACCAGAATATAATTAAGTTGCGTTATTTGAGTTAAGCATTGTTCTCCGCTGTTAAGGCCTTTACTTTTGCGAAACACGTGTGGAGAAGTTAATTTGATTTTTCAATTTCAACTGAGAAGGGTACCTACAAGTATCAGTACCATCTTATGAAATTTATATGATCTTATTTTTATATTAATCTCAGTTATGACATTTTTCCATAAATGAAATATCAAAATTAATAATAAAATGAATGCAAATACAAATAACAGTAAAATGTAATAAATGTACATAAAATTATAGTATTTTATGTACAGTTCTGATAAAATTTCATAAGAAAGGTACCTATAAATTAATTAGATACCTTTCTTAGGAAATATGAAATTTAATGTCACTCTTAACAATCTTATTTTAAAATCTTTAGAATATATTTTCCATAAAACGTTTATGATAAACTTAAAGGTGAAAGCTAAGTACAAAAAAAAAATTAGACCGCTGAAAGTTTTCGTTAAAAATAACGAGGTAAATAATTTGTCCACTTAAATTTAAATTATTTCACTTTTCTCCTTCCGTAGAACAAATTAGCCCCATGGAATTCGTAAATATGACCTTCATCACCTGTCAAGAGACGCGAAAGTTTATGACCTGCTTTGTTTTATTTTCAAATTACATCTTTTTGGCACAAGAGCTAAGTTATGTTTGGTTCAAAATATTTTAAATAAACATTATAATTTCTGATTTTCTTAAAATAAGTTTTGAAAAAATGATAATTGATATTTAAAAGAATTTCAAAGTGAGATTTCCTGTTGTTTTTTTAAAATGGAAAAAAAATGATCAATTTTGCTGACTCAAAAAAAAATAGATTTTTAACGAAAATTTCGGACGTGCTAGGAACAATTAAAAAAATGGAAAAAATACCCCCAAAATACTTTGATCTTTCCTCTTAATAATAACAAACATTTAGACGATAGAATTTTGTTTTCGTCAAGTTTGGCGTCTTTTTCATCATGCTATAATCTTTTTTTTAGCGATCTCATGGAGGTACCTACATTATTACCAGTAATACATTTTTAAAAAAGATTTTACCAGCTACACATTTTCTTAAAAAATATTACAAGCGATATATTTTTGAAGGAAAAAATATTACCAGAAATAGATTTTTTGAAGAAAAAATATTACCAGAAATAGATTTTTTGAAGAAAAAAATATTACCAGAAATAGATGTTTTTGAAGAAAAAAATATTACCAGAAATAGATTTTTTTGAAGAGAAAAATATTACCAGAAATAGATTTTTGAAGGAAAAATATTACCAAGAAAAATATTACCAGAGATTTTTTTGAAGAAAAAATATTACCAGAAATAGATAGATTTTTGAAGGAAAAATATTACCAGAAATAGATTTTTGAAGAAAAAAATATTACCAGAAATAGATTTTTGAAGGAAAAAATATTACCAGAAATAGATTTTTTTGAAGAAAAAAATATTACCAGAAATAGATGTTTTTGAAGAAAAAAATATTACCAGAAATAGATTTTTTCAAGAAAAATATTACCAGAAATAGATTTTTGAAGAAAAATATTACCAGAAAAATAAGAAAAAAATTTTTGTTTTTGAAGAAAAAATATTACCAGAAATAGATTTTTTGAAGAAAAAAATCTTACCAGAAATAGATGTTTTTGAAGACAAAAATATTACCAGAAATAGATTTTTGAAGGATAAAAATATTACCAGCAATAAAAATTAATTTTTTCGGCATTAAATAACCTATTGAGGTTGATATACCATAAAACAAACCAAACAAACAACAAATCCTTCTAGAGGACAAAACACGTTGCACAGATTCTCCCACTTTGTCCATCGATTGCCTTTTTTGCTATATATAGAAATTGATATATCAGTTTTTTTCCATACGTATCACTATGGGCAATTTCTGAATCTGGCTGATAGGAACTCCCAGTGGGAAGCGTTTTTACTACACACACATCCATTGGTCTGTCTGTGAAAATCATTCGTTAACCATTACGTCATAAAGCGTCGCCTTTACGTGCATCCGTGTCTACAGGAATGCGTACTACTGTATTATAAGTGAATAAATAAGGTAGAAGGCGGGAAAGAGATGGGCGAATATTCACTGAAATGACCTCTCACGTTCTTACCACGAGTTCTATTTTTTCTTTCTTATCGGTGAACCCCTTTTAGACGTCTGGGTTAATGTTATATCGTGTCTTGCCTGACTTATATCCGTTATCCAGTAGGAGAGTCTGGCAGCAGCTCATGTCATGAACGCGGGCGCGATAGAAGGTCTGTTAAGTAAATCCGGCATCAACAAGAAAGAAGCTCTTGGTACGACGACGTGGGGCGACAATTTCAACGTCACAGTTGACCGACAAGCGCAGGAAACTCAAGCGATGATAGACATAACCTTATCATCTCGGCACGCAGATGCTTATCCAAGGACAAGAATCTCGACGCTTATCTATTAATGTTTCCGTCGCCAAGCAAGTTAAAGATTACACAGTCAAGTTATACGCAAAATATCGAATTGTCGCGCTAGACAATCTTTCTCGCCAGAATCTGTGTTATATATTTATAAGTCCACCATTCGTCCATGCATTGAATATTGTTGATTCCCCTGGTTTGGTGCTTCTGCTATGTATTTAGAGATTCTTGATAAAATACAAAAAAAGAATCTGCAATATTATTGGTCATGAAATGATATCTCGGTTTCATTCAATGTTCCCTGTACGTTTTCTATAAATATTTTAACGGGAATTGTTCAGATCAGTTTACCTCTTTAGTACCTAGACGTTATGAATTTAAGTTCAGTACTAGATTGGCAATAAGGTCTCATTAATTTACAGTTTAATTGACATGATGTAACCGTAAGTTAAATGCTAGTAGTTACTCCTATCGCACTTCTTGCTTGTGGAACTCTCTTCTGACTTCTTGCTTTCCAGTCAACTTTGATCTTCAAAAATATAAATGCAATATCAATCGTTATCTTTTGTCTTCTTAATTCCTGTTCTTTTATTTCTCTATTGTTTGTTGTTGTTTTTTCTCATATTCCTTCACACCCAGTAACCCCATGCGTCTTAGTTACTTTATTGCCTAGATTCAGGTGAAATTATTAAAAAAAAAAAGACTAGTTACTGTCACATACATACAGACACACATAGACAAATACTCTCACACAAACACACACACATAGATATTTCTTCAGTTATTTTAAACATCGCTTGAGAATGAAACTGTACTCTAAATGTTAAGTTTAATGTTGAAATTAAACTTTGGAACTTGAGTCAAGTTTCGAAACAATAATTTCTGTGTCGTGATGGAATCATATTTTTAAAAAAAATAATTATAATTTAAGCTCTACTTTTGTAACGAGCATGGTTTTTTTTTAATAAAAAACATAAATACTAAAGAACTTTGGATCATTAATCTAAATGTTCTTTCCTATAGAAAACACACACACACACACACACACACACACACACACACACACACATATATATATATATATATATATATATATATATATATATATATATATATATGAGAAGTAACGAGGCAAAAAAAAAATGGACGCACCCAGAAAACTCGATTTTTGTATTTTTACCAAGACCAGTAATAGAATTCCTTTATACAGGGTATTAATACATCTCTATATATGTACATAAAACAAGTCAAAAAAAGATTCAGTATTTTATTGGATAACCTTTTGCTTTAATAACGGCCTTAATTCTTTGTGGCATGCAAAGACTAAAGACTAAATTCTTGAATAAGTCAACGTCCTTCTACAGATTTTCTAGCATTTCTGTAATTCGCGAAAAAGTTCATCTCTTGTGTTAACTTTCCCATTACGGGCTCGCTTATCCATTATCGCCCAAAGGTTTTCAATTGGGTTACGGTCAAGACAAGGCCACTGGAAGAGTTTCAATTTCCCCTCGTCGCGTTTCCTCTATGGATAACGTCTATTATTTGAGGCAGTATTCTTAGGATCGTTATCATTTTGGAACGTGAAGCATTGACCTTGGTCAAAAAAGGTTTTTAGCAGAAAGCCACATTTGATTAACAAGAATATTGTGGTATTGATGCTGGCCTTTAGTTTGTACAAATTACCAACTCCTGATGCTAAGGATGTACCCCAAACGTTGATATTTTTTACCGTCTATACTTTTCACCGCGTGTTTACCAAACACGTATTAGTCCTTCATATTTAAGAGTAAAGGGGCTATCGTTACTCCACATAACATCATCCCAATCAGTTTTAGTCCAGTGTAAACGAGCTTTACACCAAGCCAACCGTACCCGTCGATTTTTTTTCCAGATACGAAAGCTTTCTTTTTTTTATGTATTTAGAAACAATGCCGTGACGAAACCACCCAAATAGCAGCTTTGGAAACATCTTGTGGCGTTGCGAATCGATATTTTTTGCCTTGACCAACCAAGTTTCTGTCTTCCTTGGCGGTAGTTTTTAGCGGTCGGCAAGATCCGCTACGTCTATTATATATTCCAGTTTGATTTCTCTTTTTGCTTAACTGGTGGACACATGACTCACTTCGATTAATCTTATCAGCTATCGCTCTATTCGACACCCCAAGATCATGAAAAACGGCAACTTGGCCTTTCTCGAAGACATAAAAATCCTTAGGCATGTTAATAGTAAGGTAAATTCAAATGTAATAACCTCATCATCATTTCTATGGGCACGTCTATTTTTTTACCTCGTCCTGTATATATATATATATATATATATATATATATATTGTCATCCACAGACAGACTGTTTCGCTGTATCACAGCTCATCAGTGTGGATAGACGTCCGGTTGCCACTAGCTAGGATCAAAACCCGATTGAATTCGCCTCAGTCGAGGATTCTACCACTACGCCGTTGACGCATGACAGGGATGAAGGTGAATTTAAGCCTATTTATTTTTAGATAAACACAGAGTGATTGAAATAACTCAATTCGATTTACCGAAGAGTCTTGCATATATATATATATGTGTGTGTGTGTGTGTGTGTGTGTTTGCATATATATATATATATATATTATTATATATATATGTGCGTATGTGTATATGTGCATATATATGTGTGTGTGTGTTCAGGGTGTTTACAAAAACTGGGTATTTGGTCTAGACAAATGAAACTAAACAGGCTTATTGTTGGACAAAATAAGATTTATTCATCAAAATTCAGATGAGAAATTCGAATGTATGTGAATTTCATAAAGGATTTTACAAGTTTTCAACTCCCTTATGTGCTCAACTATGTAATGGGGAATTTCTCAGTCCGAAATGCAACCATTACGCTTGCTGACTTTGCCATTCGTATGAAATGTGGTGGTATCACTGAAAGCAAGAGATTCTTCAAGTACCTCTTGATTATCGGCACAAAATTGCTTTCGCTTTTGCTGGTTATCTATCGTTAAGGCTTGAACGAGCTGCCGCTTGTGGGGTGACATTCGCAAGTCTTTCGTTGCGACACGCCAAACTGCCGTTGGTGGAATTTGGGTTTCCAAATTTGCTCTTATGGACTTCCTGGGGCTTCACAAAAATGTCTCCCTAACCCGCTATTTCTTTCGATCCTGGGCGTCGTCCAGATCCTTTTTTCCTGCACAGATAACCTTCGTCTTCGAGATTTCTTGTTCCATGTTCAAATCTACATTGAAGTTCGTGCATTTTTAGCGAATTCTCTCAAATGCACAATTTTATTCTACGTCTTTTCTTTTTCCAGCGAATGCTATTTATATACCTGAAAAGAAAAAAAAATACCGTATTTACCGGCTTACAAGACGCACTTTTTTTCCCTTAAAAATACTCTGAAAAATACGTGTGCGTCTTCCAAGACGAATGTAACGCAACGCCCAGGTTCAAGTAAACTTGGACGGTCACCTATTGACTTTACTGATAGGGACGTGGATTTGTATGTTGAGTCATTACACTATAATGTTAGTAATCTATCTCATTCAGCCTTTTATATGATGTAACCTTAGTACTTAGCTGTTACAAGTATTTCCAAGGCTATAAATCTTCCTGGAGCCGAGCCACAAGCTTAAACATGCTCTGTTTACTAGCAGGGAGCCTTTCTGTTCTAGACTAGTATGTCATTGTCATATAAACAAAATCGGATAAATGATTAATGTAAACAATACGTGGCGCCAGTATGTGAGGGACGTGTTGTTGTATGAGAATGACTCTTTTTTTCTTAGAAATTTCTTTCCAATATTAGGGTGCGTCTTCCAAGCCGCAGCGTCTTGTAAGTCGGAAAATACGGTAAACATAGTATTGCTTCTACACATACTATTAAAATTAGAAATGATTTGAACGAGAATTACTCAAGCCATTAGATATAAACATCACAGAGAGTTAAAGTATAAACATAAGATCAATTTTAATAGATAACACTAAAATATTATATTGGACTCAATGAAAAGAAGGAATCAAAATTCTAGAAGCCTTTAGAATATAAAAGAAACAGCCAAAATTAAATAAAATATCATTCTCCATGGGAGATCATATATTGTAGTGTGTATAAAAATACCACGTATAAATTCAGTTTGATCGTTGCAGAAGAAAGGGGTGGGGAAAGGCAAAAGAATAAAGGAAACAAGATAGATAGATAGATAGATAGATAGATAGATAGATAGATAGATAGATATGAAACAGAATGGGATAGATAGATAGATAGATAGATAGATAGATAGATAGATAGATAGATAGATGTGAACAAACTGAAATAGATAGATATAAACAAACTGAGATAGATAGATATGAACAAACTGAAATAAACAGATAGATAGATAGATAGATAGATAGATAGATAGATAGATAGATAGATAGATAGGATAGGATAGGATAAGATAGGTTGTGTAGGTAGGGTCAGCGTTAGTGGCTCTAACATAAGCAACCAACTTGTTTAAAACAAATAAATACTCCATTAAATTGTTTTAGTGTATCCAGATGCCTTCTATTTATAAAGATGAAAAGGCTATTAAAATTATAATTCGACAGAATGTAAGTTATTGAGCCTAACAAATACCTTAGGTTTATAAATTGCTTGCAAAATTTAAAAACGTCTATTCTAATCTAATTCTTAGCAATAATTCACCACCTCAAATATTCGCCCTATATAATAAGATTGTTTATGGATCATCATGTTATTTGGGAAATTTTATCTACAACACTAAAACAAATTATTACATTGGTCACACATGGATCACGCTCTCCTCTAGACTGACTTGTCATTTGGGAAAATTTAGTGCAATTCGAACACTTATCAAACATATTAAAAAGAATCAGAAAAATTACAATGGCAGCCCTCGCTAATTCAATATGCATGTGCTGAAATTTTAAGAAGATTGATGCAAAACTGCTTTTTTTTCTCGATGCTACACCCTTGTGCAAATTAATTGAAAAAAAAAAAACGAATAATTTCGTTATTATTTACTTTTTTTTCGTATTTTACCAATGAAACATGACCCAGTGCACATGTTAGTACTTCGTGTGTCCATTCCACGAAGACGTTCCTTGCAGATTGACCAGAGATTTTCGATTGAATTGAAATCAACAGAGTTTCCGCGCTGCTCTATAGTACTTTGATTTGCTCATTTTGATGTAAGTAATGAGAATCATTCATCCCAGAAATTCAGAATGCCTCTTCCCAGGAAAAGAAAAAAATGGACGTTTCCTTTCATCGAACAATTAAATCAAAAACAATTTCTTTTCCTTCGTAATATATCAAAGTGAGTCACCTGCATATACTTGAAATAGTGGATCTTATAGACATGGCTATATAGACACTTGTGCAAATTAATTGAAACAAAACGAATAATTCCTTTATTATTTACTTATTTTTTTTGCATTTTTCCAATGTAACATGACCCCCAGTGCACATGTTGGTACTATTTATGTCCAGTCCATGAAGTCACTCCTTTGCACATTGACCACAAATTCTCAATTGGATTGGAGTTTCCAGTCCAGTCTATAACACTTTGATTTGCTCAATGCTAAGGTTTGCCAGTGTGTTCGTATAGCTTTACAAAACTAAAGCGTTTGTTTCAATTAATTTACACAAGGATGTAAAAGATTCTTTTTGTTCTCTTAGCTATGTCCTAACTGCCTTTAATCACGTCATCATAATCATTAGAAAAGTTGAAAATACAATGCAGATAAAGCAACATACACCCTTTTGCAAATTAATTAAAACGAATAATTCCGTTATTATTTACTTTTATTCGTATTTTTCCAATGAAACATGACCCACTGTACATGTCAGTACTTCGTATGTCCATTCCACAAGGACGTTCTTTGCAGATTAATCATAGATTCTCGATTGGATTTAAATCAAAAGAGTTTCCGGTCCAATCTATAGTACTTTGATTTGGTTACTGGTAAGACTTGCCTGTGTGTTCGTGCAGCATTACAATTTTCGTACACCCCCTTGGAGTAACACCCATCGCAGACAATGGTCTTAGAACAACTAATCGACAGTCGAGACAATAGTGTCTGGACGTGATAAAAATCTGATGAAATCACAGTTGACGCGATATTCTTCAAGGCCACACAAATTTCATCATGCACCCCAAAAATAGATTCATATTACTGCACACCACTTCAAACGACTAATCTGAGGAAAAAACAAAAATCGATTACACCTTGTTACTCCAGTGGGTCTAAAACTGTTTCTTTAAAAGTTGAGTTATTAAAGGGAAATAACTGAAACTGAGATATCCAGAAACGGTATGGCACGTGGAACTAGAACAATCTACCCCGGTGGACTAAATAACCGTCTCGGTTCGAAATTCCAGCGTACAATGGCTGAAACGTTCTTAATATGACAATAAAGATGAGGGCAAAATCCGAACAAAGTAAATAGTGTAAATAGTTACTCAAATTCTTTTTTTTTTTATATGTGTAAATGTCTGTATGCCTGTTTCTATGTATGTGTGATTCTGTAAAAGAATGCATGTTAGACAATATGTTAAACTTCCGGCGTAGCGTACAACGGATCAGTGGTCACCATGTTGGGTCGCGTGCTAAGTTTAAGGTTGTGACACTGCGTTTAAAAATACGCCTATCTGAGTAAAAAGCGTCATGTTTTTTGCGCCAGACTCTTGTTACTCGTATACATCTCATTTAAGTCAGGAGAAATCATTTAAACTGTATAAAAGCGTTGACTTCGACTCTTTCAGATTTTATCAAAGTTTTCAGCCTCGAAGTGAAGTATAATACTGGCTGGTCAGGCCAGGGGAAGATAAGCATTTCTTCGCGTGTTGGCTTCAGGAGGACGTCTGATTAGAGTTCTATTTTGAAGTAGTCTCTTTTTTTCTTTTTTCTTTGTTTTTTTTTTTTTTTTTTACGTCTTGTCATTTTTATGTCTGGATCTATTGGAAGGTTATTTTGAAAAAAATTGGAATGGCAGCCCTTGCTAATTCAATATGCATGTGCTGGAACTTTGAGAAGATTGATACAAAACTGCTTTTTTTTTCTCAATGCTACACTCTTGTGCAAATTAATTGAAACAATTGAATAATTTCGTTATTATTTACTTTTTTTCGTATTTTTCCAATGAAACATGACCCAGTGTACATGTTAGTAATTCGTATGTCCATTCCACGAAGTCGTTCCTTGTAGATTGACCACAGATTCTCGATTAGATTTAAATCGGGAGATTTTCCAGTCCAGTCTATAGTACTTTGATTTGCTCAATGCTAAGGTTTGCCAGTGTGTTCGTGTAGCGTTACAAAACTAAAACGGTTGTTTCAATTAATTTACACAAAGATGTAAAATATTCTTTTTGTCCTCTTAGCTATGTCCTAACTGCCTTTATCACATCATAATAATCATTAGAAAAATTGAAAATACAACGAAGATAAAGCAACATACACCCTTTTGCAAATTAATTCAAACAAAACGAATAATTCTGTTATTATTTACTTTTTTCGTATTTTTCCAATGAAACATGACCCAGTGTACATTTTAGTAATTCGTATGTCTATTCCACGAAGACGTTCCTTGCAGATTGATCATAGATTCTCGATTGGATTTAAATCAAGAAAGTTTCCGGTCCAATCTATAGTACTTTGATTTGCTTATTGGTAAGGCTTGCCTGTGTGTTCCTACAGCGTTACAGTTTTCGAACGCTTCCTTGGAGTAACGTCCATCGCAAACAATGGTCTTAGAACAACTAATCGACAGTCGAAACAATAGTGTCTGGACGTGATAAAAAATATGATGCAATCATGGATGACGCAATATTCATCAAGGCCAAACAAATTTCATCATACACCCCGAAAATAGATTCATATTAGTGCGCACCACTGCAAATGACCTAATCCGAGGAAAAATAGAAATCGATTACACCCTGTCACTCCAGTGGTTCTAAAACTGACCGTATGGTGTTGAAAGGAAACTGTGGTTGTTTAATTTAATTTGCACAAGGGTGTAAAAGAGTAAACTATCGATGCTTACGTAGAGAACTGGTCAGTTGGTCAGCTTCTCAAAGACCCTACGAAGACACCCGTTCATAGCACTGAAGATAATGATGATATATATGTGACAATTGATTGTATCGACTGTGAGATGATTCAAATAAGATGTAAAGTCTCCACATTCTCAAGTGATTTAAGAATCTACATAAAATTGTTTGAATCGCTTAACTTTCGATCTAATCTACTGAAACCTTTGATATCTCTTACTTTCTACAGCAACATCATCCACTATCCCTCTACATTGAATGGCTCTTGGGATTGCATCAGGTGAACAATAACAATTTTTATTTTCATGTTTATTTTCTTTGTATTTACTTACTAGTATAGTATCCATAAAAATGGCTGAATTGATTACGTATTTTTCCACACTTCTGACAAGCATTAACGTATCTATTTACATTGCTCGGACTTGTCTTCACTTTTTTTTTTGTCATATTCACGACATCCAAATCAGGTGATTGGAACTTCAAACCAAGCCCTCTATTTCGCCCACCAGGGTAGAATTTTCTAGTTCCGCATTCCATGCCCCTCCCGGATATTTTAGTTTCAGTTATTTTCCTTTTTTTAGTAACTCAACTCTCCATTAGGTAGGTATTGAACTCACAACTCATTGGGTTAAATCACCGGATTTCTTCAACCAACGCTTTTACCTACTGAGCCATATATAGACAGATATAAGAGTATCTGTTGTCTACGTCGTTTCTAGGTCCTTAGGTGCAATGTATGCTCTGTTTAGTCTTATATGCAGTTTTATTGTACCGTTGAAGCAGTGGAACGCTGGCGTAAAATATAAAAACTCACTTGCATACCTTCAGGTTGGACGTTCGAATCAAGACAGAATTGACTTGTTAATTTTATATATATGTTTGTCGTTTGTCCTCTTTCTATTCTTGTCTATTCCTTTTTTCCTCTTTCGTTAATGACGCTATTAAGAAACAGTCACAAAAAAACACACTGCTCATAATTTTATATATATATATATATATATATATATATATATATATATATATATATATATATATATATATATATATGTTTGTGGATTCCGAGATGAATTCGGTCTCCAAGGAATGTCAAACGCAATAATTAAATATAAGAAATAAAATGTATTTACACAATCAATCATACAAAGAGTAATACTGTTAGTAAGTCCAGAAACGCAGTTAGTAGCAAATACAGATAGATATATACAGTCTCGAAGTAGGACTTCCTTAGAGTCTACGTGCTTGTAACTGACTTCTACAAGAGGTTACCTCACTATCTCTGTTCGTATATTCTCTCTCACTGACTGTCTAACTCTGGATATTTAACGGCAGCACTCCATGTAACACTGGTAGAGTCCACTTATATGAAGAGGGGAGGACCCCATAACTATATATATATATATATATATATATATATATATTTTAAGAGTCTCATCACAAGCAAGGCGGGAACCCACTAACACGCAAGGGGTTACAAAGAGTTAGAGCAAAGAGGAGTGATAGAGGAAAGGATGACGAGAAGAATAAGGGATAGATCAAGGCATCTGGAGACGTCCATTGACATTACATTTGAATAGTTGGAGATTATAGCGATCAGGGAAACAGG
>CAHIKZ030005382.1:2255000-2272500 GCA_903632075.3 Acanthosepion pharaonis | reverse complement strand
AACGTTTGGCACGTGAAAGAAGATAATCCTGAATAAGTTGGAAAATCATCATGGAATAAAAAAAAATATATATATATATATATATATATATATATATATATATTTGAATTTTATATCAATCCTTCACGAACTTGCGATCTTTACCTATGATTAAGTAATGATGAACACGTCACTTTTGTTTATGATCGATTTCATTACGAGTCTTCTCTTAAATTTTGTGAGTAATTATATATTCTTATTGCTCAAAATAGAGTCCAATAGTGTTATAAAAACTTCGGACAATTCCAGTAAGATATCTTTAATCACTTCTAAGATCTTACTCTAACAATTTTCCTGTTACACGATTTGTACAGTTTTGATTTTATACCCGATATATATATATATATATATATATATATATATATATATATATATATATATATATATATATATATATATATATATATATACTGGGTATAAAAGTAAAAACTGTCCAATATATATATATATATATATATATATATATATATATATATATATATATTAACCGTTAACCGTTAATCCACCCGCACATACGAATATAAGGCCTCCAAATTGAAGTGCATGATAGGAGTAAGAAGTGCATATTATGAATTTTATGTAGGAAAAGTAAAGTCTGGCCATAGACGTGATCTGGAAAGCAACCCCTTGGGATCATTTGTCCCTGATAGGGTCGACAATATCATTATTAATCAGCACAACGACTTCATGGCAATATCATGCCCAACTTATTAATCTTAATAATACAGTCTCCCCGATGTAAATTCTTTTTTTAAAAAGTTCTACCATATTATCCACTAGCAGCATGGCCCGGCGTTGCCCGTGCTTGATTCAAAAATCGTACGACTCATACAGCTATCGCTATCACTTGACTTAAAATATTTTTGCCCTTCCTTGCCTTTAAAGAAGTGCCCTTTGCCGTGCTGATGTTGCTACATGCCTTACTTCTTGCCTATCTCACACTGCGAATTTTTTCTAAGCTCTATACTAATCATTAAATCTGTTACAAAAAAAGAACTAAACAAAATGAACACAAAACGATCAGCTTTAAAAAAAAGGACTCGTAACTGGAAAAACCGAATGAAGAAAGATTGTTAACAACAAATACTTTTTCACATCCAACCCAGTTCTGCGGAATCAAAATCAACGTGTGGCACTTTACTCCAATTGGCTCATTCGCTTGCTTAACAAGCGAATAAGCCATGCAGATTTAAATTTTTCCCACTTGTGACGAATGCAGCTATTGATTTTGTTTTTTGTTTCTTGCATGCTAGTATGCTAGTTAACATTCGTGTCAGTCAGCTGTTGGCTCTCACTCTGGCCAATACAAAGTGGCCGCAAACTACATGAAAACTACCGTAGAAACATGATTATTTCCACTATCGATGGGAGTTGGGAAATTGGCCGCTAACTTAAAGAAGGTGCATGTAAATTTTGGTGCAAATCCGTCGAAAATTGCGGCCGTGCATTCGTTACACACACACACACACACACACACACACACACACACACACACACACACACACACACACACACATCCTGCCTTTTACATATATATATGTTAGGAGGCACGTTGGAGTAATGGATAGCGGCTTGGATTGAGGAATCGCAAAGCCCAGTTCGAATTCCAGTCGAATCCATTACATTCACTTACGTGCTAATACCCTTGGGAAAGGTATGAATCCTCTTCTTCTCCCTCCAGCTATGGGTAAAATAGCAGAACAGACTGGGTTCTATAGCCTCGGATGGCAACTATGAATTCAAAACCTGCGGAGGGTCGTTTGGGGACCTTGTGGCACTTAGTGCACCAGGTCTCTGTATTCGGCCCTTCAAAAAGTTTGGATGGTCCTGCACGAAACCATCACCACTATAATCGAATCTCATGTGCCGGTGTCGGGCTGTCGGTTTCCTGGGAACTGATCTGCTTGACCCTCATACGTCGAATTCGACGGGAGAGTCGACTATATATATATATATATATATATATAGAGAGAGAGAGAGAGAGAGATTATATGAAAATTATGTTGAATGAAATTCAAAATAAACTAAATAACAAAACCGATTCTTTTTTTAATCATTTCACCCCAAGCAAGGCATGAGTGCCACTAGCACGCAATGGGTTACAGAGAGTGAGAGTAAAGAAGAATATTAGAGGAAAGGATAAAGACGGGGATCAGGATCAAATCATCAGAAGATGCCGATTGACATTAGATTTGAATATTTGAAGATTATAGCTATCAGGGAAGCAAGTGAGAGGAAGGGAGTTCCATTATCTGGAAGTGCGAGAGAAGAAGCCATTGGTGTATGAAGAGGCGGTTACTTTTAACTGTTTCGACAGTGAAATGGTTGGACGGAGCTGTCACGCTTAAATTCATGAAGTTGGGGTAGCAGCAAAAACAGCTCGTCAGGCCAATTGCCTCGAAAATATTTGTAGAAAAGACAGAGGGAAGCCACATCACGCCTGTAAAAAAAAATGACTCTAGACGAGATACCAGGTCAGGACCTATCACATTGCATATCCGTCTTTGGATTTTGTCGAGGACATCGAGATGAACAGCGGGGGCACCAGACCATATATGGTAACAGTATTCAATGCAAGGACGAATGGTAGATTTGTCGATGTGTAGGTTGGTCGCAGACGAGAAAAACCTTCTGGCGAGACGCAGAAAACAAACTTTGCTTACGGTAGATCCAATGTAGGTCAGTGGAAAGTATGAGACGCTCTCGGGGAGTTGGGCATCGTCATGATGTTTACCCTTCGTCCCCTAAATGAGAAACCGTTGTCTTGTTTACGTTTCTTGGGAATACTGAGTCTTCTTCTAAATAGTAACAAACAGCCTGTTGTACTAATGCCTATTTGCAGTCGCCCTCTCTCAACCGCGCCACACACGTGATAATCAAAGGGGTTGAAGTCTGGGTAGTTAGAAGGCCAGATGTAAGGGGTATGTGGTCGCAGAAATTGTCCGATAGCCATGACTGGGTTCCCCTGCTTGTATGGCATGGTGCAGAGTCCTGTTGCCAGGATCTTGACAGAGGGTAGCACTACCTCCTCAAGTCACTTGATGTAGGTCTCCGTGAGGAGTCTGAGGTACTCACCAACAAATTCGAGAATTCCTTTCTCATTATAACGATCAGAGTGATTTTTCCGAGTGGCCGTACCTTCGTAATCACCATTAGACTCATGCAACTCTTTCCAAATCCTCGGCACTGTCCTCAGATTGACACTCAAACACTCTAAAATGTTTGTTCTGGAGCTTCCAGTGCGAATGTCAAGCAGTAGAGCATGCCATTTCCAAATTTCTGACGGAGTAAATTGAGTCATGGTGCTCTTTTTATCCCAGGCAGTTCCCAACTGACCCTACTACACCATGACTATATATATATATATATATATATATATATATATATATATATATATATATATATTGTACAATAAAAAATATTAAAAAATTAAAATCTTCAGACACACTGGGTTGTAGATTAATATTCTTTCGTTTTTTATTATTATTTCATTTAGATTCCTCGACTAGTTTCGGCCAAAATGGCCATCATCGGGAGAAGAAATATTTCTGCTTGCTGGTAGCAGTGAAATACAGAAATGAATCTTTTGCTGGAGAAAATGAACTTTTGTCTGTAGTTTTCATTTTATTTTTTTTTTTTTTATCTTTTTAACATGAATCTTTTAACATTCCTTGTGTTGGTCAAACAGTCTCTTTTAAGTTGTTATTTGAGATAAGAGCTGGATGGATCTATGTTTCTCTGAATTACCCTGGTCAGTTTGACAGTTTTATTGGTCCTGGAGAGGCGATATGTCTCTGTTTAGTGTTTGTGTGTGTGTTATTTGGTTCTTAGGGAGTGAGTGAGTATGATATGTGTAAGCGTGTGTATTGCTGTGGGTGTGTGTTATCATTTGGCTCATTAGGGAGTGAGTGAGTATGATGTGTGTAAGTGTGTATATTCGTGTGGGTGTGTGTATAAGTGTGAGGCCTCCGTAAGCATGTCTGTCTTGTGTGGGTGAGAAATGTGGGTGAGAAGTGGAAATCGCCTGAAGATACGGAAATGTTGAATCCAAGGATCGGATTCTGCTGATTTCCTAATTTCATATATATATATATATATATATATATATATATATATATATAATGGATAGCGGCTTGGATTGAGGAATCGGAGAGCCGACTTCGAATTCCAGTCGAATCTATTATATTCACTTACAGGCTAAATACCCTTAGGAAAGGTATGAATATTCTTCTCCCTCCAGCTATGGGTAAATAGCAGGACATGCTGGGTTCTATAGCCTTGGATGGCAACTGGTCTAGGAGAATGAAAACTCTGAATTCAAAACCTGTGGAGGGTTGTTTGGGGACCATGTAGCATGGAGCAGACCAGGTCTTTGTATTCGGCTTTTCAAAAAGTGTGGATGGTTCTGCGCAAAACCTTCACCACTATAATTAAATCTCATGTGCTGGTGTCTGGCTATCGGTGCCTAGGAACTCATCTGCTTGACCCTCATACGTCAAATTCGACGTGAGAGTCGAGGAGTATATGTATTTGTGTGTGTGTGTGTGTGTGTGTGTGTGTGTGTGTGTGTGTGTGTGTGTGTGTGTGTGTGTGTTATTGATACTAAATTCACCGAAATTACAAACAGGACGAATTCGTTCTCAGGACTATTAAAAGAAAAAGATAAGTAATCAGTGATAACCTACCTACGTGGTTCAAATAATGGTTTCTGTTCATTATTCCATCGGAAAGATACTCTATGGACACAGATAAGTAAATGATAGGCATCTTCTTATGTGATTCAAATGAAGCGTTCTGTCCGACATTCCCTAAAAAGGAAAAGCTCTGACAGAGGCACGCCGTCTTTGAATCAAATAAAGGTTACGTTTTCTTGGAAGTGCGCTTTGGACACAAATGGTAAAAGAAATATTATCAGCATAGATACGTGGAGAAAATAAAGGGTTCTGTTTGACATCTTCGAAAAGGACACATTTGGCACAAACCACGATGTTCTATACTACAAGCCTACTCATGGTGCAGTATTAGAAACCTATTTCAAAAGTTCCTCGTTCCATTGGAAGCGATGCATGTTAATTTCGGTCTGAGTTGGCTCGAGTTCAGTGCTGTAGTTAGATTAAGAAATTAAAATATTTTTTTTTTTTTGCTTTTACACTTCGGATAAATTTAGCTCATTTAATTAAAAACGATTATCTCTTTAGGCTTCTTGCAACCCAGTCAACTTTGATCTTCAAAAATTTAAATCCCATATTAATCGTTATCTCTGCCTTCTTAATTATTATTCTTTTATCGTTCTCTCTCCTTGATATTAGTTTTTTTTCATATTCTAGCGTTATTCTCTAACATTATCTCTTACGTTCTAGTGGCTTTATTGCCTTGCTTGATGTGAAATTATTAAAATAAAATCGAAATAAAAATAACGTTTATTTATTTAATTTCTTTCAGACATTTAATATTTATTACAAAAACAATCATTTGTGCATTATTCACTAAATAATGTAACTTGGGAATCTTAGTTATGTCACTTCATTTTACAGTGACCCGAAAGCCACTCGAGGGAGAGGGTTATGGATTAAGAGACGCAGTTCATACGAATATATGAGGAGAGTAATGGTTATCCCTTGACTTGAACAGATTAAAATTGCAGTGATCCGGGAAGCATCGTCTTGAAAAGTCATTTAACATTTTTAACTAGAAATTAATTTAATATTCTTCATGTTGCAATTAATGTTGAAATTAATTTAATATTCTTCATGTTGAAATTAATGTTGAAATTAATTTCATATTCTCCATGTTGCAATTCATGTTGAAATTAATTTAATATTCTTCATGTTGAAATTAATGTTGAAATTAATTTAATATTCTTCATTTTGCAATTAATGTTAAAATTAATGTTGAAATTAATTTAATATTCTTCATGTTGCAATTAATGTTGAAATTAATTTAATATTCTTCATGTTGCAATTAATGTTGAAATTAATTTAATATTCTTCATGTTGAAATTAATGTTGAAATTAATTTAATATTCTTCATTTTGCAATTAATGTTAAAATTAATGTTGAAATTAATTTAATATTCTTCATGTTGCAATTAATGTTGAAATTAATTTAATATTCTTCATGTTGCAATTAATGTTGAAATTAATTTAATATTCTTCATGTTGAAATTAATGTTGAAATTAATTTAATATTCTTCATGTTGAAATTAATATTCTTTATGTCATATATATATATATATATATATATGTGTGTGTGTGTGTGTGTGTATGTATGTATGTATGTATTCGACTCTCCCGTCGTATTCGACGTATGAGGGTCAAGCAGATCAATTCCTAGGAATCGAGATCCCCAGACGCCAGCACATGTGATTCGATTATAGTGGTGAAGGTTTTGTTCAAAAACATCCACACTTTTTGAAGGGCCGAATACAGAGACCTGATGCTCTACCTGCCACAAGGTCCCAAAACGACCCTCCGCAGGTTTTGAATTCAGAGTTGTCCAGTCTCCTAGACCAGTTGCCATCCAAGGCTATAGAACCCGGTCTGTCCTACTATTTACCTATAGTTGGAGGGAGAAGAAGAGGATTCATACATTTCCCAAAGTTATTAGCACGTAAGTGTATATAATGGATTCGACTGGAATTCGAACTCGGCTCTCTGATTCCTCAATCCAAGCCGCTATCCATTACTACACTATTTAATGAAACATGCATCAATATATATATATATAATAAACATAAAACATTAGGCAGCATATGATTTACATACAAAGAAATAATCACACATAGAATTAATCAGAAGTATTAATGCGATTATTGGCGACATCCATCGCTAGAAAACATAATATATGCATTAAAATCCTGTTCATCCATAGTGCGAGTTTTGATCCTTGACGAAAAACTTGTTGTCTGTAGTTTTTCAGTTTATTTGATGTTAAAATGCTAGTACTTACGGATAGTCTTCTATCCATCATCAGGCATGTGTTTTTTTTCCTTATAAAATCAAAAACTTGAGACGATATACCTGTATGTCGACCGAAAGATGCTTTTTGAATATCTGCTATTATTGACGGTTGTAAGATATCTTTCTTTATATATATATATTTATATATATATATAAAGAAAGAACAGTAAGATATATAATCCGGTGTTCTTACATATATTTTTATTTTTACAAAATAGTGCTTGATGTAAATTTACAGAGCATTAATATTATAAATTAATTGATTTAAAATATGGTTAGAACTGTGTAGCGGAAAAAAACATATTTTAAATCAATTAATTTATAATATATATATATATATATATATATATATATATATATATATATATATATATATATATATATATATATATATATATAATTAGGAAATCAACAGAATCCGATCCTTGGTTTCAACATTTCCGTATCTTCAGGCAATTTCCATCAATTGATTTCCAAACACTTTATTTTTAAGTAATCTTCATTTTTTTCCCTAAATGGTAAAAAATGCCTGTTGAATTTTAACACACTTCTTCTACTGAAATATAACTTATTTTGTTACAATATAAAAAAAAGAATAAAGAAAAATAAAAAGGAATAGAAAATCTGCGTATGACAGGTTTGGTTTGATTTGTTTTACAGCATATCAACCTTAATGGGTCATTTAATGCCAACAAGATTTTTATTGGTAATAATATTTTTTTCCTTCAAAAATATATTGCTGGTAATATATTTTTCCGAAAATGTATTGCTGGTAATATTTTTTTTCTTCAAAAAATCCTTGCTGGTAATAATTTTTTACAAAAAAGGTATTTCTGATATTAAAACTTATTTTTACACTTTCATAGGCTTTTGACCCCAGTTTGGGGAGTCTGATATTTGCCCATTGCTGGGACCCCAACATGTGCTATCACAACAGGTCAGGGTGTATCTAGGAACACCAGCAATTAAGAGGTGATTACATGCTACTCAAAACCTCCTGATCAGAGGTTTTGCTTGTAGTTTTACCTAGGACGTGCGCAAGACAGTCTTATGTAATCTAAAAACGTGATTAAGAGAAATTATTTATCATTCCGACATTTTTAAGTTTTTCTATTTACAAACGTTACTCAAACGTTACTCTCTCAAGAAAGTTAGTTTTAATAACGTATTGTTATCCTTAAATTTCTAACATATACTTTCCGTTTGAAGTCTTTATTTTTCTCGATTCCGTTTTTATACTGTGAGATTTATTTTAAAATATCATTATTTGTTACATATTAATTTAATCTTTTTTCTCGGATATTGTTATCCAATAATAACAATTATATTGTTGATAAAACTTAAATTTTATTGATAACAAGAGAAGATATTTTAAGAATATATTGTATTTTACTTTAGTTTAACCTAAAAAACCTAAAAATAAAACCAAAGTATTTTCATACTACACAATCTATATAAAAGCCATTTCTTAAGAAAGTTGTTTAATTTTTTAAAGCATTACTCCCAAATTTCGGAAATTCAACTATCGAGAAATAGGCTCCCATGTTAAAAATTTCTTAGTTGCATTATGAGATGGGCTTTAGTATAGAACGCCAGGGAACAAATTAGTTATAGGAGAAAAAAGTGAACATAGAATAGGTTGTGCTAGAATTATTTTCGTCCAACACCGCGCAAAAACCAGAACAACAAGCAGAAAACACAATTCATGTTCTTAAATAGCCTCATCAGTTTGAGCATAGCACTAACCCCGTTCAGAGATATCTAAACTGTCAGCTGTATAAAAAAACTGGCACTAACCCAGTTCAGAGATATCTAAACTGTCAGCTGGATAAAAAAAAACTGGCGCGACAGAATCACAAGCAAATAGGCTTCCATTTTTGTCTCTTAGTTGCATTATGAGTTGGGCTTTAGTATAGAACACCAGAGAACAAGTTAAGTATAAGAGGAAAAATTGAACATAGAATCGGTTGAACGAGAGGTATTTTCGTTCAGCACCGTACTTTAATACCAGAACATTAACCAGAAAACTCGATTCAGTTTCTTAAATAACCTCATAAGATCAAGACTTTATAATGTTACCAAACCTGTTTAGAAATACCTAAACTCTCAGCTGTATAAAACCCTCTTCCTAAGATCAATGCTGAAGAAAAGGCTTTGAGCAAGTAAAGCCTGATGGTCTTGGCAAACATTGTAGACTGGTGCTACAGAATAAAAAACAATGAATTGTATAAAATAACAGAAACGACATCACTTGAGGACTACCAACTGCAGCAACAACTAAAATGAATTGCACATGTAACTCGAAGAGAAAATAGTGACATAATCAGGATGTTTACTTTCCACACTACTTCAAACAAAAGGTTAGGAAGGAAACCTCCATCAATACTGGAAAGAGCGATAACAGCTACTGGACTTGAGAAATTTATTTTCCTTAAAAAAAAGTGTTTTAAGAGAGAGATTTTATAAATTTCAACCGAAAGAGAAAATAATTATATAATCAAGATGTTGATATTCCACACTACTTCAAATAAAAGGTTACGAAGGAAACTTCCATCAGTACTGGAAAGAGCGATAAGAGCTACTGGACTTGAGAAATCTGTTTTCCTAAAAAAAAAAAGAAGTCTTTTAAGAGAGATATTTTACAAATTTCAACCGAGAGAGAAAATAATGACATAATCAAGATGTTGACATTCCACACTACTTCAAACAAAAGGTTAGGAAGGAAACCTTCATCAATACCGGAAAGAGCGATAACAGCTACTGGACTTGAGAAACTTATTTTCCTTAAAAAAAGTCTTTTAAGAGAGAGATTTTACAAATTTCAACCGAGAAAGAAAATAATGACATAATCAATATGTTGACATTCCACACTACTTCAAACAAAAGGTTAGGAAGGAAACCTCAATCAGTACGGGAAAGAGCGATAACAGCTACTAAATTTGAGAAACCAATTTTTCTAAAAAAAAAAAAAGTCTTTTAAGAGAGATATTTTATAAATTTCAACCGAAAATAGTAATAATGATATAATGCAAATGTTTCCTTGACAAATTCCACACTGACCGCAATTTAAACAAAATAAAGGTTTAGTCTGAAGGAAGGATACTTCATCAATACCTAGAAATAGACGATGAAGACTGCAGCGTCCTGGACTTGAAAACAGCTTAAATTATCGGTTTTAAAATTCTTTTCAAAGAGAAAGAGGCCTACAAATTTCAACTCGGAGACGCCTCGAAAGAAAACGATGATAATGGACCTAATGCTACTAACATTCCAAAAACCTTCTAGGTATTCAAAAAAAAGAGTTAGGAAAGTTGAAAAAGACAAAACAATCAGGTACGGGGGGTTCAAATTTCAGCGAAATAACCCGCTACTTCGCATTTGAGGGGATGTTTAATTTTACATTCTTCGAAAAAAAAAAAAAATCTCTTTCAAGGGAAATATTTTATAAATTTCAACTGAAAATAGTACTGGCTGCTCAGTCAATGAATGCGAAATGTTTCCATGATCGCCAGGAAAACGGCTAATTGAACAAGGATCACTGCAATGACCGCAATTTATCTAAGCGGTTGAAATAAAGAGTTTAGTCTGACAGTTTTCGAAGGATACCACATCCGACATACATCTAGAAATAGACGATGAAGACTGCAGTGGCGTCCTTGTGATACGTCTAGAAAACAGCTTTGAAATTATCGGTTTTATTATTGCTAAATTCAAAGAGAAAGAAGGCCTGCAGTTTCATCTCGGAGACGCCTCGACTAAGAAAACGATGATAATGGACCTAATGCTACTAACAATAACTAAAAACCTTCTAGGTATTCAGGAAAAAGAAAGAGGCCGGAAAGTTGTAATAAAGACAAAACAAAGTCGAACGACTTTTGCGCGGTTCAAATTTCAGTCAAACGAAATGAACCCCTTTTATATTCGCATATATCCGGGGATGTTTAAATATCTCCGTTACATTCTTCGATATCGATCCCTAGATTCACAATCTCTCTCTCTCCTCTCTCTCTCTCTCTCTCACATCAGTCTCTTTATCTCTCTCTCTATTCTCCTTTACTCCATTATATCCTTCCCATCTATATATATAATAATAATAATGAAAATATATCGACGCAAATAATGAGATCATTCACAAATTTTTTGAAAAGTTATATGAACTATATAATGCGAATAAAGTGTCGCTGCCGACACCGCTTTTGAGTTTGAACATGAAAGATCGCCAGTGAGACAAACGCAGGCGATCCTATTATTCCACAGAAAATAAGTGGATCACGTGACCATATATTATCACAGGAAATCTCATATATGGGAAGATGAAATCGTGACGTTTAGATTGATCCCTCATTTCTAGTCTATCCTCTATTACTCTTCTGATCGCTATTCTTAGTCTATCCTCTATACTATAAGGATCTCTATTTCTACTCTATCCTCTGTCACTATACGGACCGCTATTCTCTGCTCTTTACTATTTGGAATACTATAGGGATTACTATTCGAGCGAGTATTACCGAGCAAGTGCTATTAGTGCGAGTGATATTCGAAAGCGTCGTTCAACGGCGTTACTATAGTTGTATCTGCGATTACAAAGTCTCTAATACAACGATCATTACGGAAGTGACACCGAGTATTCGTTGATATCACAAAAGTGTCAACAGGTATTGGTTGACATCACAAAGCGATAAAATGGCTGTATAATAGACACTATGCCAATCTTAATTGCTACAGACGGTTTTAAATTCAAAGTCATCCTTCTTCTAGACTCGTTGCCAACCACAGATAGAAAGCCAAGTCTGCCATGCTATTTAATCCATAGCTGGGGTGAGAAGAAATGGACTCATACCTTTCTCAACGACTTTTATATATATATATAACGTGAATGTTATGAATACGATTCAATGATTTTCGCTCTCAAACGCTAATCATTACAATGGAATACAAAACCTCCCTTTATATATATATATATATATATATATATATATATATATATATGGAATACATGATATGATACGCTTTTGAAATACATGGGATATATTTGAACGAAGTGTGTTTTAGTGGTTTTGGCTACTATAACCATGGTAGAATACGTTTTGTGAATATACATGTTTGTGGGAATCGACTGGTACGCGTTGTAGTTTTGTTATTCTGCACAATGGAATAAGATGATACTCAGTTTTGTAATATCAATGTTTGCGTAGTCCAATGGCCGTCGTTATAGAGATAGCTGTTTGTGTGGACTCAGACTAATGATACTCTTTTGTGAATATACCCTTTGTGTGGACACAATTACAGAGGCGGTGATTTATATGTTGTAGGACATTCTGCCAAATCATATTCCAGATGAGGGGTGAATACATGTTTGTGTGACATATTCCATTATATCATATATATATATTTATATATATATTGTTATTCTGCTTTCATATATATGGTAGATGATATCAAAATATAATATTGGGGAAAATACATAGAAAATCACAAGGAATTTTTATAAAAGATTATATGAACACAAAAGGGATATTTTACAAAATAATGCGTCAAATGCGCTAGTGGCTCATCGTAACTAGATATGTGTTTTTATGTTGTATTTTGATTCTTAAAAATGGAAACTCTGATGAAAGAATAAAACAAGTTACTACGACGAATATGTGTGTTTTATGTTGTAATTCTGCTTTCATGGCTTATGATCGCAAGGTCATCCACAGAAAATTTTCGCCTTGGCTCTTATAACAGTTCACTATTCCTGGCAGAACTTCTATTATCACAGTGTGCGATATCTGACAAAAGTGATGGAAAGAAAAAGAATTTAAATGAAATCGATTAGATTAAAAAAAAAAAAAAATTTAAAATTCCCAGCATCCCTCGTTCGTGCGCATGTGTAGCCCTATCAACATAACACATTTTGTCCAATGAAGTCTTAAAGTTCGAAACCTTAACCAATCTTAATTATTTTATTACCCTTTAAGCAGAAGAACTTTCTTACCACCAGTCCAAGAAATGCATTTGTGTCACTACTACCCACCAAAAAGTGAATGTTTTTTATGTTGTAGTTTTGTTACCAAAAATCATAAGGAAAAGGAATTCATTTTAATAATATGTGAAAATATCCACACTTTGCCTGAAGAAGATCGCGAAACAGGAAACAGGTGTAGCAAAATTATGTAAAATAAAATATAATATATATTTTTTTTTAAAAATCCACATTACAAGCAAAAATATTTACTGTTTCTCTCTTCTTTTTAAAATATACACTTTTCTCTCGTTGGAACAACTATAAACTCTTCCATATATATATATATATATATATATATATATATATATATATTTACGCTCAGTTGTACGGATATGTATAGATATGAGTTTGTGACCCTGGGTTTCACGCTTTTGCGATCATCAGAATTTGTCTATCACTGATTTTGACGGCTTTCCAATAAGTACTGCACATGCAAAATAAAATGTATATATAATTTTGTATCTTTCCAATGGAATACATGGCACCCTTTCTCGGACCAATCTTAATTGTTTTTATTAATCTTCAAGGAATACAGAAAATACTTTCTCACTACCAGTCCAAGAAAGACATTTGTGTTTTACTACTACCCGCCAAAATGGAATACATGGCATCAAAATGCATTTGTGAAAATTAATTCATTTTAATAATATGTGTGTTTTATATCCAGTTTTTGCTTCTGCTAAATGGAACGTTGCAGAAAACAGTGTGAATAAAATTATGGAAAATTAAGAGGCGGTGATAAAATGTAATATATATATATACATTAGTTGTTCTGCTTTCACAATATACATGGTAGATTTTTGTGAAAACATCCACATTATAACCAAATATGTTTTTATATATATATATATATATATATACATGGTAGATGATACTCAGCTTTTGTGAATATACATGTTTGTGTGGACATAATTACTAGAGGCGGTGATATGTGTGTTTTATGTTGTAGTTTTGTTATTCTGCTTTCACAATGGAATACATGGCAGATGATACTCAGCTTTTGTGAATATACATGTTTGTGTGGACATAATTACTAGAGGCGGTGATATGTGTGTTTTATGTTGTAGTTTTGTTATTCTGCTTTCACAATGGAATACATGGCAGATGATACTCAGCTTTTGTGAATATACATGTTTGTGTGGACATAATTACTAGAGGCGGTGATATGTGTGTTTTATGTTGTTGTTTTGTTATTCTGCTTTCACAATGGAATACATGGTAGATGATACTCAGCTTTTGTGAATATACATGTTTGTGTGGACATAATTACTAGAGGCGGTGATATGTGTGTTTTATGTTGTAGTTTTGTTATTCTGCTTTCACAATGGAATACATGGTAGATGATACTCAGCTTTTGTGAATATACATGTTTGTGTGGACATAATTACTAGAGGCGGTGATATGTGTTTTTATGTTGTAGTTTTGTTATTCTGCTTTCACAATGGAATACATGGCAGATGATACTCAGCTTTTGTGAATATACATGTTTGTGTGGACATAATTACTAGAGGCGGTGATATGTGTGTTTTATGTTGTAGTTTTGTTATTCTGCTTTCACAATGGAATACATGGTAGATGATACTCAGCTTTTTGTGAATATACATGTTTGTGTGGACAGAATTACTAGAGGCGGTGATATGTGTGTTTTATGTTGTAGTTTTGTTATTCTGCTTTCACAATGGAATATATGGTAGATGATACTCAGCTTTTGTGAATATACATGTTTGTGTGGACATAATTACTAGAGGCGGTGATATGTGTGTTTTATGTTGTAGTTTTGTTATTCTGCTTTCACAATGGAATATATGGTAGATGATACTCAGCTTTTGTGAATATACATGTTTGTGTGGACATAATTACTAGAGGCGGTGATATGTGTGTTTTATGTTGTAGTTTTGTTATTCTGCTTTCACAATGGAATACATGGCAGATGATACTCAGCTTTTGTGAATATACATGTTTGTGTGGACATAATTACTAGAGGCGGTGATATGTGTGTTTTATGTTGTAGTTTTGTTATTCTGCTTTCACAATGGAATACATAGTAGATGATACTCAGCTTTTGTGAATATACATGTTTGTGTGGACATAATTACTAGAGGCGGTGATATGTGTGTTTTATGTTGAAGTTTTGTTATTCTGCTTTCACAATGGAATACAAGGTAGATGATACTCAGCTTTTGTGAATATACATGTTTGTGTGGAGATAATTACTAGAGGCGGTGATATGTGTGTTTTATGTTGTAGTTTTGTTATTCTGCTTTCACAATGGAATACATGGCAGATGATACTCAGCTTTTGTGAATATACATGTTTGTGTGGACATAATTACTAGAGGCGGTGATATGTGTTTTTATGTTGTAGTTTTGTTATTCTGCTTTCACAGTGGAATACATGGCAGATGATACTCAGCTTTTGTGAATATACATGTTTGTGTGGACATAATTACTAGAGGCGGTGATATGTGTGTTTTATGTTGTAGTTTTGTTATTCTGCTTTCACAATGGAATACATGGCAGATGATACTCAGCTTTTGTGAATATACATGTTTGTGTGGAGATAATTACTAGAGGCGGTGATATGTATGTTTTATGTTGTAGTTTTGTTATTCTGCTTTCACAATAGAATACATGGTAGATGATACTCAACTTTTGTGAATATACATGGTTGTGTGGACATAATTACTAGAGGCGGTGATATGTGTGATTTATGTTGTAGTTTTGTTGAAGTTATATTTTGGAATACAGTTTGATTTCTTTAAGATATATATTCTGTCTCCCGAATATTTGTCCGACTCATACGTGCGTCAACCTCAAGACAGCCAGATAAACGATTTATTTTAAAGCAATTAAAACTCTAACCACAAAACACTCTTCATCATCCGTTTCATTTATCGTTTTTTCAGCCAAGACAGAAAAATGGCGATGCTGTTGTTTGGTGTAAAATTTAGGATGATGAAAAAACATGAACTGTGTGTTCGAGCCTGTGGTTTATTGTGTCGATTCCGGAGATAACTAAGGGCTAACAGGAAGCGGTCAAAAACGGTGACTAATGTAAAGTGTACCTAAACTAAAGAGTAGACAGCCAAAGGGATGTAAAACAATATGGTTTCTGTAGTGTAATGTTAGACATAGATATATACACGATACCAAACACACAAAAAAAATTAGATTTACTATATGATGAAAAAAACTTAACTAACATATAAAAAAAATTAACGATATATTTTACTCTAGCCGTCTCTTCTACTCCAATAGCTTCATATCTCGCACCTCTCGCCTGTGGAACACCCTTCCCTATTACTGTTTCCCTGAGAGCTATAATCTCCAACTATTCAAATGTAATGTCAATCGACATCTCCAGTTACCTTGAGCTACCACTATCCTTCTCCTATCACTCCTATCTGCTCTCGCTCCAAATCTTCTGCAACCCCCCTGCATCCTAATGGCTTCACGCCTTGCTCGGGGCGTAATGCTTAAAAACAAAAAAAAAAAACAAAAAAAAAAACACACAACTCAAAAGACTAACTGACATATCAATGTTTTTAACCATTTGTTGTTCCAGGATGCCTTAGTTATCAAATTTTCAACGCGACGTGATTGTTGTCTTTAAGAAGGAACATCTAACTTGGGGGACTGAAAAAATGCCAAGAAATTTTGCCAGAGTTCTTTAGTTTGAATGCCACGTCTAACATTTGTATTTTTGTTCCGTTTTAAGCGACTAAATTTTTATCCTTTGCGTTTCTTTCAAATAACTAAAAATTCCTACAATTAAACTTTACCAAATTTCGTGATTTTTTTTTTTTTTTTTTTTGGAGCAACTTGTATATGTATTTACATACACCCAAATACAAGCATATAAATATAATTCACAAATATAAATATACACATCTAATATGTAGTTTCAAACATAATACAAAGGTATGCACAAATTTCAATGATATATACATATATATATATATATATATATATATATATATATATATATATATATATATATATATAGATATAGATAGATAGATAGATAGATAGATGAATATTTATATACAGGGTGTCCATAAAGTTTGTGCGCACTTTAAAAAATTTATAACTTCATTTCTATTTGCGATAGAAATAATTTGTAAAAAGGATTAGAAAGAAGTAAATCTATATTTTTTAAGGTTTTATTGAAATTTTATTTAAGTTTCCACATGTCCTCCATCATTAGCAATAAAAATGCAGTTGACGGAAAACATTTGCCAACTGATTTACAGTAATGCCTGAAATCACATTAGTTATTTTAGCTATACTTAAAACTAAGTACATTAAACTTTATAGCATTTTTTACAGATTATTTCTATCGCAAATGCAAATAAAGTTATAAACTTTAAAAATGCACACGAACTTTATGGACACCTGTATATATATATATATATATATATATATATATATATATATATATATATATATATATATATATATATATGATGTTACTCGTTTGGAAAAGCCTCGGAT
>CAHIKZ030005382.1:2245000-2247500 GCA_903632075.3 Acanthosepion pharaonis | reverse complement strand
GAATGGTGGAAGAAATAGGAAAAAGAAAGAGGAATGGTGAGAGAATGAGGAAAAAGAAAGAGGAATGGTGGGAGAAAGAGGAAAAAGAAAGAGGAATGGTGAGAGAAAGAGGAAAAAGAAAGAGGAATGGTGAGAGAAAAGAAAGAGGAATGGTAAGAGAAAGAGGAAAAAGAAATAAGAATGGTGGCAGAAAGAGGAAAAAGAAAGAAGAATGATGAGAGAAAGAGGAAAAAATGAATGGTGGGAGAAAGAGGAAAAAATGAATGGTGGGAGAAAGAGGAAAAAATGAATGGTGGGAGAAAGAGGAAAAAGAAAGAAGAATGGTGAGAGAAAGGAAAAAGAAAGAGGAATGGTGGGAGAAAGAGGAAAAAGAAACAGGAATGGGGAGAGAAAGAGGAAAAAGAAAGAGGAATGGTGAGAGAAAAAGGAAAAAGAAAGAGGAATGGTTAGAGAATGAGGAAAAAGAAAGAGGAATGGGGAGAAAAAGAAAGAAGAATGGTGAGAGAAAGGAAAAAGAAAGAAGAATGATGAGAGAAAGAGGAAAAAGAAAGAGGAATGATGAGAAAAAGAAAAAAATCGGAATGGTGAGAGAAAGAGAAGAAAAAGAAAAAAGAAATGGTGAGAAAAAAAAGAAAAAGGAATTGTAAAAAACGAAAGGCAAAAATGGAGAGAAAAGAGGGGAGAGAATCGGAGGAGAGAGAGAGTGAGAGAAGAACTGAAAGAAAGATGAAAAGAAGAATCGAAAAAAAAAAATGATTTATAATAGAAACAAATCTAAAAGATCATTTTTTGAATGTATTCAGTATAAGAAAAATTAAATGAAAGAAAGAAAGAAAGAAAGAAATCGGACCTGAAAAATACAAAAAGATTAATTGTAAAAAGTGAAAGAGAAAGAACGAGAAAGGTTGGGAAGAATTAAAATGGAAAAGAATAGACAAAGAAGGAAAAGAAAGAAAAACAGACCAAAAAAAGATAAAAAAAAAATGTAATGAATGAATGAATGACAGACGATATCTAAAAACTATATTTATAATAACTGTTTGTATCTTTGTACCCGACAGGCTCTCCGTTTGTCTGTGTGTAAAGAAATCCCAGTGGTCATGATGACCCAGACAAAACCGATCGACCCAAGCCGAGTTCTGATGACACCCACCACAGCCACCGCCATCACCGCTACTACAACTACTGCTCCAATAACAGCAACTCTAACGAGTGTAACGAAGTTCGACTTATTGGCAAGATCAGCAGACTGCAGGCCCAAGAGATCCGAGGTCGCTTCACTAACTGTCGTTTATGACAGAACAGCGGGAAAACAGGCTCGTTTTAGAACACAGTTTAAAATTCGGGTTGCCCAACGCTATTATCATTTCCCCATAGAATGAAACTATATCTTTTTGTGCTTATTTTTTTTTTTTTTTAACAATCAGTTTTGTCTTCTAATATAGAATAGTGAGGTTTTAAAATGAAATACGGTATTTGCTAAGCTTACACAAGGCTATAAACAGCGCCCGGAGAGGAGAGGGCTCACGTCAGTATTAATGGCTTGCGAGAGTAAGTTTTAAACCATTGCACTCCGTGTAGGATATCCGGTGGGGAAAGTTGGAATTTAGCAGGTGAGTTCAAAATACAACCTAATCAGTTACATATTCTGTGCACACTAATAATCTTGGAAAAGGCAAAAATCCCTTCTCTTCTCGCTCCACCCCAACTATGTGTTAAACAGTAGATTATGCTCTTTAGACTTGATTGGCATCCAGTCTAGAAAGGCAACTCTGAATTCAAAACTGGAAAGAAAGCAAATGAAAAATCAGTACTGGTAATTCAGATAATAAATAAAAAGGAAGCTGGTTGAAATTTATAAAATCTCTCTCTTAAAAATTTGTTTTTAGGAAGACAGATTTCTCGAGTGCAGTAGCTGTTATCGCTCTTTCCAGTGTTGATGGAGGTTTCCTTCCTAACCTTTTGTTTGAAGTAGTGTGGAATGTCAACATCTTCATTATGTCATTATTTTCTCTTTGGTTTACATGTGCTATCTATTTCAGCTGTTGTTGTCAAGAGATTTGGTTTCTGTTATCTGGTGCAGTTCTTTGTGATTCTGTAGCACTAGTTCACAGTGTCCTATGCTAAGACCCAGAGGTTTCAATCACTCAAAGACATTTTTAACCATTGATCTTAGAAAGCGTTTGTATACAGCTAACAGTTTAGATATTTCCGAACGAACTTTGCACCATGCATGACATCCATATGAAAGTCTCAATCTGAGAGGTTATTTAAGAACATGACTCAAGATTTCAGCTTAATGTTTTGGCTTTGTAGCATCTTGAGGTGTTGGGTGAAACTACCCCTAGCGCTGCCTATTCTACATTCAATTTCCTTATCTCCAATACTAAATTCGGAATTCATGACAAAAAACCTGCGTAAAAAATCCCATCTTCTTATCCCAAAACTGGGCAAAATCCCAGTCTCATATAAATACTGTATTTTCCGGTTTACAAGACAC
>CAHIKZ030005382.1:2217500-2240000 GCA_903632075.3 Acanthosepion pharaonis | reverse complement strand
TTTATTTCTTTACGGTTAATGCGAGCAAAACAAAAGCAAAAAGCGCTATAGTTTTTTTTCATATATCATACATGGTCATTTGGTAGGGTACAACATGAAGAGCTATTTGAAATAGTAGTAGAGCTTGATTTACACAGGACAGATATCTATGTGATCCATAAACTCTACCGGAAGCAAATAGCCTATATGCGGATAAAGAATAAGTTCTGTGAATAGACAAAAATAGAGAGACGAGTAAAACAAGAATGTGTTTTCTAATCAAACTTATTTAATATATACACTGAGATAATTCCAAGAGAATGAAAAGACATTCCTGAATTTTATAATATATAAGATACATGGGTGACATTGTATTGTTGTCAGATTCAGAAAGAAAGCTGAAAGTCCTCTTAAAATTTAGGACTCTGTCTTATTCATAAGAATTAATTCCTCCCACAGTATATGGAAGTTGCTCATTCTTGATTACAGCCAAGGTAATTTTTGCTGTTGCTATAGCTGGATATGACAACACAACTAAAACATTTAAACATACTCTCAATGGGAGAAAAAATGCAGTGGGAGAAAAAACAATTTCTTTCAGTGAATTAAGATGCCAACAGAGTATTGAAGTCCCTGTCTATATTTCTGAGATGAGGGATTATGTACACTATTTATATTATTCGGATTATTGTCCTCATCTTTGTCACCATATTTATTACAACATTTTGGCCTTTCAGTATCTGTCTATATTTCTGAGATGAGGTATTATGTACACTATTTACATTATTCAGACTATTGTCCTCATCTTTGTCGCCATATTTATTACAACGTTTCGGCCGTTGTACGCTCTGGTCTTCTTCAGGTGGTTGGAATGTCAAACTTAACCCTTTATTTTGCTCACTGGGGTAGATTCTAGTTCCATGTGCCATGTTTAATGGATGTCAGTTATCAGTTATGAGAAAAATAAAGGGTTAAGTTTGACATTCCAACCCCCTGAAGAAGGCCGGAGCATACAATGGCCAAAATGTTGACAAAGATGAGAACAATGGCCGAAACGTGATGGCAACAATAAAGATCAGGATAATAGTCTGCATGTAAATTGTATAAATAATGACAGAAATCCACAATTTATGTTTGATTTTGGAACTTCAAGTTGAGTGTCAGCAATTATCTATCCTATATATTCTCATAATCTGCACTTAGCAATCTTACTCAAGCTTCTTTTAAATTAGTCGTTTCCATGATATTTGATCCCCCACCCATCTCTATGTTTAGAGGGGAGAAATCTCAAATGCTTTATGGGTCTTTATCACTTGGATTGATGGATGGGCTTACGAAGTGGAAACAGGTGAAAATTAAACTCTTTCTTTCTCTGATTGAAAACCAAATTATGAAGACAATGGATTATATTCTCACAGATGCCTCCTTGATCACCTGATGTGGCATACACCTGGAAATGTCAGAACGAAGTAGATGATGTATTTTAACTGTATGGATAGCACAGTAACAGAGGACAGAAATATGTGACTCAGAATGTGATAGTGGAAGAGCAAAATTTGTTTCCAGAAAATAATTAAAGTATTAAAAGATTTAAATGTACTAAGAAACAAAGCAAACAGTACTTAAATGCTATTTAATATTCAATCTCTTATATAGCAGTGTATGCTGGATAATCGTCTCACAGATGTAGAAGACAGGAAACAACAGAAACAAAGAAAAGTCTACAGAACTGTTATGTCATATCAGTCCTTCTATATGACAGTTAATGCTGGACAATCACCTCACAGATAAAAAAGAGACATGAAGAAAAATAAAAAAAAACTGCAGAACTCTTATATAATAGGGATTTCCCAAGTGTAGCTTAGATGTGGCACAAGGTCAAAAGTAGGGAGCACCCAGTGCCGATCAAACTCACTACTCAGTTGTAATTGTTCTAGCAAGACAAGCTTGCTAATCATTACACTGACTCGAGGTGCCCAGTGCTTTTCTAAGCATAGCTTAGATGTGGCACAAGGCCGAAAGTTGGGGCACACAGTTAGGATCAGATTCACTATATAGTTGTAATTAGTTCTATCAAGACAAGCTTACTAACCATTACACCACGTCAAGGTGTCAAAAATGTTATGTAATATCAGTCCTGCATCAAGACAGTGAATGCTAGCCAATCTCCTCACAGATGAAGTGACATGAAATAACAAAAATATGGAAAAACTACTGAACTGTTATATAATATCAGTCCTCCTATATGGCAGTGAATGCTGGACAATCACGTCAATGATAAAGAGACTTAAAGCAACAGAAACAAAGAAAAGACTAAGAAACTGTTATGAAATATCAGTCCTCCTATATGAAAGGGAATGCTGGACAATCGTCTCACAGATGTAGAAGAGACTTGAAGCAACAGAAACAAAGAAAAGTCTACAGAACTGTTATGTAATATCTGTCCTCCTGTATGGCAGTGAATGCTGGACAATCTCCTCACAGATGAAGAAGAGACTTGAAGCAACAGAAACAAAGTAAAGAGTACTGGACTGTTACGTGATATCTGTCCTCCTGTATGGCAACGAATGATGGATAATCTCCTCACAGATGAAGAAGAGACTTGAAACAACAGAAACATGGGTCTAAAAAAAGGATGCCGAGAATGCCATGACTGATCATAGGATCAACAAGGATATTTTAAGGAAAATAGGAACTACAAGGTAATGTATACTTACAATCAGAAAGAGTTGAAATTTTTATAGGACCTAATGAGAAAAAAAGGGACTGCAGAATTAAATATTCACAGTACATATTGAAGGCCAGAACAATTTTATGAATTTGTGTGAATGGATGAAAAAACATAAGAAAAAAGATTGGTAAAGTATCAGAAGTTACTTAGAGCAACAAAAGATAGGAAGTTGTGGAGAGCCATAATCATCCATGTTCGGAAAAGATATGGTATATAAAAGAAATGAATGGATGGCAGAACAGGGACAAAGAGAAATGGTAAAGTGTTAAACCTTAGAGTAACAAAAGATAGGAAGTTGTGGAGAGCCATGATCACCCACGTTTTAAAGGGGCATAAAAGAAGAAATATTTTTTTTTATGACTATTGCTCTGACACAGCTTTATTATCTGTTAAGTACGATAAATAGCTTAACCATAACCAAACTTAAACCAACCTTTTATACTCTTGAGATGTTATTTAACTTATATTAATTCAAAAATGTACAAAAGTACCAATAACAGTATGTAAACAACGAGGAAATTTTAAGAAAATTCGAAAGAGACACATAATGAAGAAAGAGGGTTTAGAGAATTCAACACTCACAGGATATATTGAAGCCAGGACACACAAATGGAAACATCATCTTCTAACCTGCCTAAAGAGCTTTTGTAAAATGGAGGACAGAGCAGAAACAGAAAGGGATATTAAGGGAATAATGTTTAGAATTACAAAGAATAGGAAGTTGTAGAGAGTCATGATCGCCTATGTCCTAAGTGGATAGAGAAGAATTAAAAGGGATAATATTTTTATTTCTGTTGTTTTTTTAGCTATTAACTCACTTCACATTAAAACTAATTAATGACTAATTCTGTCTGGCAGCCAAATTATATAAGACTAATTTTAGTAGCTTCTTGCTAATCTACCTCTATTTTCACTGAAAATATTCATACATTCCTTTGTTACACCAGTTAAGACATTTATGTCTAAGACCCACCATGCATGTACACAGGGTCAATTCATCCTCATTTCCTTCATATACCATTGGTAAGGAGGAAGTTCTACTCAACTCTTTCCTCAGGAGTGATGTGGCTTCACTCTGTCTTTTCTATAAATATTTTCATGGCAACTGCTCTGATGAACTATTTTCACTGATAGCCCAACTGCATGAATTTAAGCATGGTACTAGGTTGGCATTTAGGTCCCAACCTCTCACTGTCGAAACAGTTAAATGTAACCGCCTCTTCTACTCCAACAGCTTCTTCTCTGGCACTTCCCAACAGTGGAACTCCCTTCCTTTTACATGCTTCCCTGATAGATATAATCTTCAAATAATCAAATGTAATGCCGGTTGATATCTTCTAATGTCTTGATTCCAATCCCCATCCTTCTCTATATATTTTCCTCTGACACCCTTTTTTACTCTTGTTCTCACTCTCTGTAATCGCTATTGGCACTCCTGCCTTGCTTGGTGTGAAATGCTTAAAAAAAGAAAAAAGAACTGTTACTTTGTGAGAGTGTGCTTCCTTAATGACTATGATATTAACCTCTTCAAGTCTAGGCTAAATATCCTCATAATGGGCACTTCTTATTTCTTCACTTTGCATACTTACCGCATCCTCATTCAGGAAATCTCTACCTTGGGCCCTGTATTGGGTGAACAACAGTATAAAAAAAAAACTGGGTGATTGTTGTAGTTATCAATAGAGATTTGACATTCATTGCCTGGGTGCTTCACTATTGTGATGACAGACGAGCATAGATTATACAAGGTGTCATATTATGCTGGAGTGGGCTATGTATTCACTTTCACATGATATCAAGGTACCAGGTGCAGCTCTAAGTGCAAATCCATAATTCACCAGTTGTCAGTTTTGGTCCAAGATGTGAACAACTGTTAAGCCTGACTGTGCCTGATACGTGCACATGCAAGAAAAAGTACTGGATTGACAGCTATATAAATATTTGCTTCAGAGAAGAAAAAAGCAGTCTCTCACACGTCACAGACAATAATGTAAGGTCCACGTTTGAGATAAGTGCTCTGGTGGGCCACACCCACACACATGGCCGGTTCATTGCAAGGGCTTCATTTATAGAGATGATTAGCAAGTTATTCCCACAAGCTTTGATCCACACTGAGTGCTTTAGTTTTGCTAGAAAACAGATTGTCACATTCAATGTTTAGTAAGTTAAGTCCTAGTGATTTTCAGCATCGTTAAGCGCTCCTCATCTGCGACATTGTGCCAGCTGCATTATGTTCCATTCACTTGTTGGAGAACACTATTCAGCAAGACTATCTAACAAATAATTCTTAATATTTGTGATTCTCGTTGTGTGTCAAGTTTCAGCATACCACAATTACTTTCTTTATCCTTATTATAAACGCTCATTTCTTGGGATTGGTGCAAACTTTCAGAAGCATATTATATTTCACAATGTCTAAATAGTTTCAAGCCATTATGCATTGAGTGAGGCGTGCTTGCCTGGCTCGACGTAACATGACAGACAATAAGAGGGAATATTACTGCTGTTAGGGTGTTCATTCATCAGTGAGACATTAACATGTGAGCTTCCACCTTGTGTGACTGGCAAAAATGTCAGAGCAAATGGATACGTCATGTCTAGTGCAAACTTCACATCACCCACAACCACTAGACCCCATTCACATTGTCTTCATTTATCATAGCCCTATGTACTGCCTCCAAATAATCTATTCAGAATTCGGACAACATAAGATTATTAAACTATATTTCAAGAGGGATGTGTAATATCTTGAAATCATCTAAATAGTTGGTCAACTTAAAACTAATAAGTTATAAAGACAGAGGATTGTGTATTTCCTCAGGTCATTTAAGACTTCAGGCAACTTATAAACTTAATCAAAACTAACATACAAATTAATTGAATCTACCACTTTAGTTTCCTTTCTTTCAACATACAGTCAGTTTTAGACCCCCTGGAGTGATAGGGTGTATTCAATTTCTATTTTTTCCTCAGATTAGTTCATTTACAGTAATGTGCAGTAATATGAATCTCTTTTCAGAGGTGTATGATGAAATTTGTTTGGCCTTGGAAAATATTGCATCATCTGTGATTGCCTCAGATTTTTATCATGCCCAAACACTGTTGTCTTGACTGTTAATTAGTTGTCCTATGGCCATTGTCTGTGATGGATATTATTCCAAAGAAGCGTACGAAAGTTGTAACACTGCACAAACACACTGGAAAGTCTTACCAGTGAGCAAATCAAAGTACTATAGACTGGCGCAGGAACTCTCCTTATTTAAATTCAATCAAGAATCAGTCATCAGTCTTCAAGGAATGACTATGTATGAAATACTAATATGTGCACTGAGCCATGTTTCATTGGGAAAATATGAAAAAATAAATAATGAATGGAATTATTCATTTGGTTTCTATTAATTTGCACAAGGGTGTAGCATTTGGTACTGCTTTGAAATCATCCAAGGATTCAGAAACTTTAAAATATCAAACTATATTAATCTAGGCATATATACTGGCTTTTAACAATATAAGGATTAATTAAAACTATTAAACTACATTGTCATAGGCCTGTATATTGACTTAAAGCACTTAAAGAGTCAGATATATTAATATTATCAAAAACTATCAAACTTCATTATCATAGGTGGGTATATTGCCTTAAAGCATTTGAAAGCATTTGAAAGCATTCACAGAACTTAATATGATAAAAAGCTATTAAACTATATTGTCATAGACCTGTGTATTGACTTAAAGCACTTAAAAGAGTCAGATATATTAATATTATCAAAAACTATCAAACTTCATTATCATAGGTGGGTATATTGCCTTAAAGCATTTGAAAGCATTTGAAAGCATTCACAGAACTTAATATGATAAAAAGCTATTAAACTATATTGTCATAGACCTGTGTATTGACTTAAAGCACTTAAAGAGTCAGATATATTAATATTATCAAAAACTATCAAACTTCATTATCATAGGTGGGTATATTGCCTTAAAGCATTTGAAAGCATTTGAAAGCATTCACAGAACTTAATATGATAAAAAGCTATTAAACTATATTGTCATAGACCTGTGTATTGACTTAAAGCACTTAAAGAGTCAGATATATTAATATTATCAAAAACTATCAAACTTCATTATCATAGGTGGGTATATTGCCTTAAAGCATTTGAAAGCATTTGAAAGCATTCACAGAACTTAATATGATAAAAAGCTATTAAACTATATTGTCATAGACCTGTGTATTGACTTAAAGCACTTAAAGAGTCAGATATATTAATATTATCAAAAACTATCAAACTTCATTATCATAGGTGGGTATATTGCCTTAAAGCATTTGAAAGCATTTGAAAGCATTCACAGAACTTAATATGATAAAAAGCTATTAAACTATATTGTCATAGACCTGTGTATTGACTTAAAGCACTTAAAGAGTCAGATATATTAATATTATCAAAAACTATCAAACTTCATTATCATAGGTGGGTATATTGCCTTAAAGCATTTGAAAGCATTTGAAAGCATTCACAGAACTTAATATGATAAAAAGCTATTAAACTATATTGTCATAGACCTGTGTATTGACTTAAAGCACTTAAAGAGTCAGATATATTAATATTATCAAAAACTATCAAACTACATTATCATAGGTGGGTATATTGCCTTAAAGCATTTGAAAGCATTTGAAAGCATTCACAGAACTTAATATGATAAAAAGCTATTAAACTATATTGTCATCAGCCTGTAGATTGCTTTAAAGAGTTTAAAGAGTCAGAAAACTCAAAATTATTATAAAATTTTAAACTACATTGTCATACGCCAGTCTATTACACTAAAGCATTTAAATGGTCAGACACCTGAATATTATCAAAAATCTATTAAACAATATTACTATATGCTTGTATTTTGCCTTAAAGCATTTAAAGGGTCAGACAATTTAATAATATAAATAACTATTAAATTACATTACCATAGATGTGCATATTGCTTTAAACCATTTAAAGTGTTAGACAACGTAATATTATCAAAAAATTATTAGACACCATTGTCATAGGCCTGTATATTGCTTTAAAGGTGCAGACAATTTAATATTATTAAAAGAACTATTAAACTACACTGTCATAGGCTTTTATATTGCCTTAAGACATTTAAAGTGTTAGACAAATTAATATTATTAAAAAAGTATTAAATTACTGTCATAGGCCTTTGTATTGTTATCAAGCATTTGAAGTACTGGGCAACAAAATTATAAAAAAACTATTAAATTAGTTTTCTCATAGGCCTGTATATTGCCTTAGGCCTTTACATTGTCTTAAAACATTTAAAACATCAGGCAAATTAATATTAAAAAAAATTAAAATACATTGGCATAGGACTGTATTTTAAAGCATTTTAAAGTGTCAAAAAACTCAATATTAAAAAACTATTAAATTACATTGGCCTAGTATGGTATATTGATGTAAAGCATTTAAAGGTTTCAACAACTTAATATTATTAAAAAACTATTAAACTACACTGTCATAAGACTTTATATTGCCTTTAATCATTTAAAGGGTCAGACAACTTATTATAAAAAAACTATTAAACTATATTGTCATTGGACTTTATATATTGCCTAGAATGATTTAAAGGGTCAGACATCTTAATTTTATCAAAAAACTATTAAATTACATTGTCATAGGGCTGTATATTACCTTAAAACATTTAATGGGTCGGACAACTTAATATTATCAAAAACTATTAAATTACGCAATGTTGATATGTCGCTAAAAAAAAATAAAGTAGGCATTCAAAAGCATTTTAAAGAATCAGGCAATTTAAAATTATTAGATAGAAATTTTTAAAGGACAAAATTTTAATAATTTTTACTATTTAAAATTAAAATTCAGATAACTTAATAATAATGTTTTTTTTTTTTTTTTTTTTAGACATTTCACCCAAAAGAGTCAAATATTGGGAGTATCAAAACTAGCACACAATCATAGTTACAGAGAATGGGAGCAAGAGTTAGATGTGTGACAAAACTAAAGGATGAAGAAAATGACAGGAATTAGATCAAAAACATCCGAAGATGCCAATTGATATTGCATTAGAATAGTTGAAAGATAATAGCTATCATGGAAAAAAGCAAAACTAGAGGAAGGGTGTTGTAAAGATGGAAGTGCAAGACATGAAGCTATTATCATAGGTGGAAATATTGCTTAAAGCATTTAACAGAACTTAATATGATGTTTCAACAGTGAAAGGGTAGGGCTGAGATGTCAACCTGGTGCCACATTTAAATTCATGCAGTTTGGGAACTAGCAAAAGTAGCTCATAGAAGCAGTTACCATGAAAGTATTTGTAGAAAAAACAGAGGGAAGCAACAGCACATCTGTGAAAGATTGACTGTAACTATACTGATATAAAATCGTGTACTGCTTTGAAAGCAAGTAAGTAAAATATATTAAAATTATTAAATTAGGCCCGTGTACTGCCTTGAAATATTCACAGAATTCAAACATCTTTAAAGTACTAAACTGTACTGACATCTTTTTTCTATGTGCCATGGCCCTTCAGGTGGTGGCTTAATATGGCTATTAAACTAATTTCCTTTCTTTTGTTTAAAGCTCTTAATAAAAACTTTTATCTTTTTAAACATCATTGTCTTCAGTCATCCATTTAAACAAGTATGGTCAGACAGGTAGGCTATGTTTCTATTAAACAATTGCCTCTTGTCTTTTACCTTCAATCTGTCCTTTAATGTATAAGATCTTCCAAGCTATCAATCCTTATTATGTGCCTGAGAAATTTCAACTACCAATCTGATGTTTAAGTGCAAATTTCATTTATGCTTCCATCTTCTTTAAAACATCATTATTGCTCACACATTCAGCCCATGGCATTCTCAGCATCCACCTGTAGAATGACATCTCTCATGCTTCGAGTCTCTTCTTCATCTAAAACATGAGGAGACTGTCCAAAAAATTAAAATATATAGGAGAACTGATATTCTGTTAACTGTTCAGTGCATTAAAAAAACTTTTCTTTGTTTCTGTTGCTTATTAAAAAACTATCTCTTCATCTTTATATGATATTATCCAACAATCGATGCCATATATTGTCAGGACTGATATATTGTAAATGAGTTCAGACATCTCTTTAAATTACATTGTCATAGGGCTGTATATTACCTTTGCATTTAATCACAACAAATATTATAAAAAACTATTTTTACCTGTTGATTTGTTGCATCAAAAATGTCTCTTTCAAAAGCATTTTAAAGAATCAGGAGAAAATTGTTCAAAATTTTTCACTTTTTATATAGGAGGACTGAAAATACAGATAACAATAAAATGTTTTTTTTTTTTTTTTTTTAAGTTTCTCTTGCTTCAAGTCTCATTTTCATCTTTGAAGAAATCATCTAGCCTTCACTGCAATATAGAAGGACTGATATTACACAACAGTTCAGTAGCCATTTCTTTGTTTCTGTTGCTTCATGTCTTTTCTTTAGTGAAAGGGTAGGGCTGAGATGTTTTGCATCATTCACTGCCAAAAGTAGCTAGGAGGTCCATGAAAGTATTTGTACAAAACAGTTCAAATTACACATCAGTTCAGAATGCTTTACTTTGTTTCTTTTGCTTCAAGTCCCTTCATCTTTGAAGAGATTATCCAGCATTCACTGCCATATAGGAGGACAGATATAACATAACAGTTCAATACTATTTTCTTTTGTTTCTATTTTACTTTAAGTCTCTTCTTCATCTTTGAAGAGATTGTCCAGCATTCACTGCCATATAGGACGAATCTGATGTTTAGGTAACAGTTCAGCCATCTTCTTTTCTTTGTTTCTTTTGCTTCAAATGCTTCGAGTCTCTTCTTCATCTTTGAAAAGATTGTCCAGCATTCACTGCCATATAGGAGGACTGATATTCTGTAAGGTTAGTACTCTTTTCTTTGTTTCTTTTGCTTCAAGTCTCTTCTTCATCTTTGATGATTGTCCAGCATTCAATGCCATATAGGAAGACAGATATAACATAACAGTTCAGTACTCTTTTCTTTTTCCTTTTGCTTTCACATCAAAATGCTTTTCCTGTTATTTCTGTCTCTTCATCTGGGAAGAGATTGTTCAGCATTCACTGCCATATAGGAGGACTGATATCACATAAAAAGGTTAGTACTCTTTTTTTTGTTTCTTTTTGCTTCAAGTCTCTTTTTCATCTTTGAAGAAATTGTCCGCATTCAATGCCATATAGAAGGACAGATATTACATAACAGTTCAGTACTCTTTTCTTTGTTTCTATTGCTTCAAGTCTTTTTTATCTGGGAAGAGATTTTCCATCATTCACTGCCATATAGGGAGGACTCCATATCACGTAAAAGGTTCAGAATGCTTTTTTTCTTTGTTTCTTTTGCTTCAAGTCTCTTCTTCATCTTTGAAGAGATTATCCAGCATTAATGCCATATGGGAGGACAGATATAACATAACAGTTCAATACTCTTTTCTTGGTTTCTATTGCTTCAAGTCTCTTCATCTGGGAAGAGATTGTCCAGCATTCACTGCCATATAGGAGGACTGATATCACGTAAAAGTTCAGTACTCTTTTCTTTGTTTCTTTTGCTTCAAGTCTCTTCTTCATCTTTGAAGAGATTGTCCGGCATTCAATGCCATATAGGAAGACAGATATAACATAACAGTTCAGTACTCTTTTCTTTGTTTCTATTGCTTTAAGTCTCTTCATCTGGGAAGAGATTGTCCAGCATTCACTGCCATATAGGAGGACTGATATCACGTAAAAGGTTAGTACTCTTTTCTTTGTTTCTTTTGCTTCAAGTCTCTTCTTCATCTTTGAAGAGATTGTCCAGCATTAATGCCATATAGGAGGACAGATATAACATAACAGTTCAGTACTCTTTTCTTGGTTTCTATTGCTTCAAGTCTCTTCATCTGGGAAGAGATTGTCCAGCATTCACTGCCATATAGGAGGACTGATATCACGTAAAAGGTTAGTACTCTTTTCTTTGTTTCTTTTGCTTCAAGTCTCTTCTTCATCTTTGAAGAGATTGTCCAGCATTAATGCCATATAGGAGGACAGATATAACATAACAGTTCAGTACTCTTTTCTTTGTTTCTATTGCTTCAAGTCTCTTCATCTGGGAAGAGATTGTCCAGCATTCACTGCCATATAGGAGGAATGATATTACGTAACAATTCAGTACTCTTTTCTTTGTTCCTTTTGCTTATCACATCACAATATAGTAGTCTTTTCCTTGTTACTCGCGAGGATTTTCTATTTCTTAGTACTCTGCTTAGCTTTTTGAATGCATCTTAGGCTAGCCAATGCTCATTTGGATTTCAGTGTCACACTTCCTAGGTATTTCAATTTTTGTAGTTGTTTGATTTTGTTATCCCCAGTTTTCAGTTAGCACCTTGGCTCCATCCTTTTGTTAACAACCATGCATTCTGACTTATTGTCATTGATGTTTAATCTTTCATTCTTGATTTCTTCTTTTTCTTGTTCTATGTGCCATGTTTCTTCATAACGTGAGCGATCACGGCTCTCCACAACATCCTGCCTTTTATCGCTTGAATTTACTTTGGACCCTTTACCATACATCTTTGCCATTCATTCACAAAATCTTGTTAAGTATGTTACTGTTCTTTCCTGCTTTTCTTACCAACAGTACGCCCTGTAAGTGTTAAATTCTCCAAGACGACTTTTCTCATTAACGAAAAGGGAAGTCAAATAATTTTAAGCAGGCGGAATAACTTGCCCGAAATTTTGAAAATCTATCGTATGTCTTATTACATTGTTCAGCTTTTGGAAGGCATCTTTCTGCACTTGGTTAATTCTGACATTTTCATTTCAAAGCTCACATCTTCGGCTGCCTCTCTTCCTGGCCACCATACATTTGTCTTTTCATATTTAACTAGCAGTCTAACCCGTCTTTGACCAGGTCTTTCATTACTGGGAATTTTTGCCGTTAAATTGGAGCAGTTTAAGTTTAAAGTCATCCCACTCGAAAATCAATGTACGGACATTTGGGTGCAACTGAGACAGATCACAAAATTGGGGGGGGGGTAACAATTTGAATGGTGGGGTTGAAAAGGGAATTGTATAATAATAAATAATATTATTGTAATAATTTAAACCATTTATTTTTATTAAAGTTTCTATGAAAGATATATATCCAAGAACATATAGTAAATAGTAAAACGTTGCTGAGAGGTATAATGAACAGGAAGTAGTGGAGAGCCATTGTTGCAAACAATTTGGAATCAAAACCGGCACTGAAGAATTATTTATCAAACAAAAAAAGATTCATCAAAATCGGATGAAAACTGTGGAAATGCATAAACAACATCCGATCACACACACACAAACACATACAGACATTTTGAAAATTATAGATATAGATAGTCCTTTCTTCTAGCTTTCTTTTCTAGTGTTTTTGCAGTTTTTCATCTGGGTCAACTCTCAACACGATACTATCCACTTATGTAGAAAGATTGATGCAATTCTGGACTGTTGCTAAAATATCAAAGATAAGGTCATGTCTATTTCTTACCCTTAATTGGTGCAGATAAGCTGGTTACCTGTTAGTCCGAATGAGACCGACGGGACCGTCTACAGTGGCTACGAGGAAATATCTAGGCAGATCTTAATTTATACGTTGTACTACTTTTATAGGGAATAATAGGCTCCTCGCACGTGTTTTGCAAACAAAAGCAGGATGTGTTTTCCATTCGCTGTAAATTAAAAATAAATTTAAATTAACCGAACGAGAGGACAACCTGTAATTTGAAGTGTGCAAAATCGAGGATGCAATTTAAAATGTAAGACGAGTCTGAGAGACCACACCTGTTTAGTTCTGATAGTTTTTTTTAACTCTTCCCTCAGTTTCTTTCTTTCTCTCTCTCTCTCTCTCTCTCTCTCTCTCTCTCTGACGTCAATAAAGTTATCGTGCCATCAAAGAAGAGAACGTCCTTGCTACCGGAGAAGGTTTTGTTGGGAAGGGAAGGAAATGATAACAGAGAACTCTTCTTGACCGAGAAGATAAGCTTTCTTCCGTTCCCTGGTGACAGATTCCCGAAAGGTCACTGTGGGCAAGCTGATAAGCAGAACACTACAATGCTGTGAGACACTTGACAAACGAGGAACGAGGTCGAGTACTATAAGTGTTCTTCGATTCTACCAGAAGAAACCTTGTCAATGGCTTGTAAATTTTAATGGCACCAAAACGAAACTGCTCTCATTTAGCCACTAAAGATATCATTCCCTGCCCGCCATTAACAGGGTTGATGCTAGAGTCATGGAGAGTCACTCCATGCGCGTTCTTGGCCTCAGATTTTCGAATGACTTGAAGTGGAACAACTACATTGAATCAACAGCTGCATCTACTGCAAGGAAAGTTGGTTCACTGTGTCATACCAGAAGGTTTTTCTACTCAGACTGCATTTTAAATATTTACAAATCTACTATCTGCCCGTGTATTGAGTCAGTCATATGTCATGCGTGATTAGGCGATCATTCATCTTTCGATACATTAGGATACGAAGGAATATTTAGATCTAAAATTAAAACTTCCTATATCGAAAGTATTTCTCGATTTAGAATTCTTCCCGACGTTTATTGCATTTCGCCACCGCCTATCAATATATTGGACCTGAAACTCACCTCAAGCGGAACTCGTACATACAATCCATCGCTATAGAGGCAGGATAAATGCTTGGGTCCCTGTACCGCTTCCGTAAGCATCTGACCCCTTAAGCTATCGTCTACTTTAGCCAGATGGAGCCTAGACAGTTATGTGCCATATCTTGATACACGCTTAGGCGATCATTTTTGATACATGACTGACGGGGCAGATTTTTGTTTTCCAGCAGTAGGTTGCCATTTCTTTCTGCGGTAGACCAGTTACTATCCAAGGCTATAGAACCCGATTTGTCCTGCTACTGACCAATAGCTGGGGAGAGAAGAAGAGGATTCATACCTTTCCCAAGGGTAGTATCACGTCAGCCAGTGAGTTATGTGCCATGCGTGATACACGTTTAGACTATCATGTATCTTTTCGATACATGGCTGACGAGGCAGATATTTTCCCGCAGTAGTTGCCATTTTTTTCTGCGGTAGACCAGTTGCTATCCAAGGCTATAGAACCCGGTCTGTCCTGCTATTTACCCATAGCTGGGTGGGGAAGAGGATTCCTACCTTTCCTAAGGGTATTAGCACGTCAGTCAGTCAGTTATGTGTCATGCATGATACATGCTTAGGCGATCGTGTATCCTTCGACTGACGAGGCAGATTTTTTTTTCCCTGCAGTAGGTTGCCATTTCATTCTGTGGTAGACCAGTAGCTATCCAACGCTATAGAACACGGTCTGTCTTGCTATTTATCCATAGCTGGGTGAAGAAGAGGATTCTTATCTTTCCAAGGATTTTAGCTCGTCAATCAGCCAGTCAGTTATGTGTCTGTCTTGCTATTTATCCATAGCTAGGCGGAGAAGAAAAGGATTTATACCTTTCCCGTAAATGAATGTAATGGATTCGACTGGAATTCGAACTCGGCTCTCCGATTCCTCAATCCGAGCCGCTACCCATTACTCCTCCTGTTGCCTTATCTGATCCCGTGTCCTTGCTGTTCATCTCAAGGTTCTTGACCAAATCCAAAGAAGGATCTGCAATGTAATGGATCCTGACTTGACATCTCGACTCATAATTTCACGGATGGTATGTGGCTTCCCTCTGTCTTTTCTCTATTTTCTATTTTATGACGAACTTTTTCCCTGGTGCCCTAACTACATAGATTTAAGCGTGCTGCTAGATTGGCATTTAGGTCCCACTGTTTTACCGTTGAAATAGTTAAATGTAAACGACACTTTTGACCCAGCACTTTCATTTCCCGCGCTTATCGCCTGTCGTACTCCCTTCCGTTTGCTTGCTTCCTTGGTAACTACAATAATCAGTAATTTAAATGCAACGTCAATCGACATCTTCCGATGTTTTGAACCTCGTTCGTCTTTTATGCCTTTCTTTTTCCTTATTTCCTCCCTATACACAGTTTTGCTCTCATCTTCACTATGTAAACCCCTGCGAACCAGTGGTAATCCCGCCCTGCTTGGAATGAGATGCTTAAAAAATTATTATTATTATTATTGCTGCTGTTGTTGTTGTGTTTTGCCTTTGTTTTGCGTAGTACAAATTATCTTCAAGTTTCAACCAGAGGCTTCAAGAGACACGTTTTTTTTTTTTTTTTTTTTTTTTTTTTTTTTTGTTTGTATAAGAAGACGCAAATAGATTAAGTACCACGCAATCAAAGAGAGAAAACAAATATCTGACTGTGGTCACTGCATGTAAATATAAATCCAGGCAAGACAAGAGAATCTGTCTATATTTCTGAGAGGAGGTATTATGTACATTATTTACATTATTCGGACTATTGGAAACTATTGTTTTCAGAGGGAAATTAGCAGGAGATAACTGATAACTGACATCCATCAAATATGGCACGTGGAACTAGAACAGTCTACCCCAGTGAGCAAAATAAAGGGTTCAGTTCGAAATTCCAACCACCTGAAGAAGGCCGGAGCGTACAACGGCCGAAACGTTGTGATAAATATGGCGACAAAGATGAGGACAATAGTCCGAATAATGTAAATAAAGACAAGAGAAGTACTCATGAGTGTGGTCTTTCGCCATCCATATGTTTTAGGGCTCCTAGGCATATTTGTTTGGTTCTTTTTTGATATAATTCCCACAGCCACAATAACATTAGGTAATTCCATTGTCTTCAGATGCTGCTGTTGGATTGTTATTTTATAACAGCTCCCTATCTGGAGGAGCTCCCAAACAACAATAAACATACTGATGTAATGAATATGCATACACCTGGGTTCCCCCTCACAGTAATATGATTGGCTGGTGTCAGCTATAAATACAGACTGATGTGGAGGTACAGACGACACTTTGGTACGCCTATAGCCTTCGCCTATTGTCTTCGCCTATTGCCTACCACTACGACAAGGACCAGTCCATTACGGTTACCTGCTAGATTGTCCTACTCGGTTACAATAGTCCGCAACCACTTTGCTACTTCGAACAAATATATCCCTTTCCGGGACATATCACATACTAAAAAGGGAAATGAAAAGAAGGGTACCAAAATAAGTTTCCTATTTTTATTTAATACAATAATGTAAAAGAAATACAGTATAGCATAGGGGTCCAACCCGCGAAGGATTTTTGTCCGGGCCGCCATCTTTAACACCTGGACACAAATTGTTTAATTAATTTGTGGAGCAAGTGGCAGAAATGTATCAGTCGGAGTTAAACAACTTACAATGCGAAGAATTTTTAAAATCAAAATGTAATTTCGAATCCACTGCTGACTTCTACAAGAAATATGTTTTGCCAAGTGGAAAATATAAAAGCCTATTGAATGGTATCATTATTTGAAAGTATATATGCTTGTGAACAACTTTTTCGAAAATGAAATATACTAAAATCGTTTTTCGAACAAGGTTGGCTGATGTCCACTTGGATGAGGTTTTGATCCTGCTGCCGACAAATATTTTACCTGATATGGAGAAGCTGTCGAAGAAACAAGTGTCTCATTAAATAATTTGCCATTTTTAACTGTATTTCATTTGTAGTAAAGAATTTGTATTTTTTTTTAAGCATTACGCTCCGAGCAAGGCGTGAAGCCACTAGGATGCAGGGGGTTGCGGAAGATTTGGAGCGAGAGCGGATAGGAGTGATAGAAGAAAGAATGAGGAGAAGGATAGTGGGTAGATCAAGGTAACTGGAGGTATTTTTTGTTGATTGTGTTAGTTGTTATCCAGTTATACCTGCAGTAAAATAAGGAAACTTGTTTAAATAATATGACATTAACTTCGTTGTTTTTTTATTTAAACCGCCAGACTAAGGGAATCTTCTGGACGTACCGGTCAGGGGTCGAGACAATTTATTATAGTAAATTTGGTACCATGACCCTCCTCCAAGACACTGAATAGCTTTCTGGCCCTCTCATTCTAAAAGGTTGCCGACCCCTGGCATAACATAAACCTGATACTTACAGTCAATAAGGTAAGCTCTCTACAAGATTACTACCTTTGAGCTAAGGAGAGGTGAGGTGGTCAACTATTATCTATGGATATCTTTGTCCCTCATGGTGTGAGTCTGGAAGTTGCACGTGTTCCTCTAACCTCTTCTCTGAAGCGGATTGGTGTCTAACTGTGGCAAAGGCCTTAATTCTATCTTGGTTGTCCCTACTGTGCCAAGGACATTAACTCACCTCACTTATTTGCTCGCTGGGTGGAGTGTCCCATCTAAAACCCTACACCGCATTTTACTGATCTCTGTCACGAGTTCCTTTTATTTGTTGTGTTTATCAAACGTTTTCAGAGTGTTTTTGTCAGCTGCGGCTGCAACATCAATTGGAAGGCAATTATGTCTTTGTCGATTTGCATTGATTTCTTTATCAGTTAGGACACTAAATTTCAAAGAAATTTTAAACTCTTTATTCTATGCAACTTTGGGTGGCATATGTTCCTACTGTTTGCGAGGGAGGTTGAATGCGCGACATATTGGCCAATGTATGCACTGATCAGACATATGTCGTTGCATGTACTCTATCGGTGCCAGCCAGTCATTACTGTTATTATCCGTCAAAAATGAAAATACAAAAACAAGGTTTGAGAGACAAACAAACTAGAAGGATACACTCAAAATGGTTATGGCTAATTAAGGGTGTGATATAAATGAAAAGTGATGACGATTAGAAATTATCAGATTTATCAAATATTGTTTTAAACTTTTGCTTAGTATTTACTTTCATATATATTTTTGTCTTAGTATTTACTTTCAGCTATAATTACATGAATTATTGTCAGCCATTATTTTCAGCCGAATTATTGTCAGCCATTATTATTAATTTTTGACGCGTATTCATTATTAGATGAAACATTATCAACCAATAATATTAATCTTTACTAGTACAGTATTTAATTTTATCTTCATTTTTAATAGAAAAGGTATCATTATCAACCATCTTTATTAAAATAAATGTCTGTGAACGTTGCTTGTGTGTTTGCCAGAAGTCATAGAGAGAGAGTGGTAAAAGAAAGATATGAATTTAATATCGTGTAGAAAACGGGAGGGGGGAGAGAAGGAAATGGATAAAAACCGTTCTCTCTTTCCACCTACCTCTCTCTCTTCCCACTCACCTCTCTCTCTTTCCACTCACCTCTCTCTCTTTCCACCCACCTCTCTCTCTTTCCACTCACCTCTCTCTCTCTTTCCACCCACCTCTCTCTCTTTCCACTCACCTCTCTCTTTCCACCCAGCTCTCTCTCTTTCCACTCACCTCTCTCTCTCTCTTTCCACCATCCCGTGATTGCGTGCGTGCTTATTTATATTACAGCTTTCTTTAAACCAAAAACATTTTAAATATTTTTATTTTAACTTTCTTCAGACACAATTTTTCTAATGTTGAAATCAACTTCAATAACTGCAAATAAATGTATTTTTAAAATATCTCTACCTTCACAAACACTTCAAGATACTAAATGTAAACACTAAACGCAATAAGGTTGATCCAATGTGTCACAGGTGGTCTGGTTATTATTAACTTTTGACTAATATTCACTTTCATCTTATTTTTTATTATTATTATTAGATGAAGCAATAACACTGGCCAAATTGGACAAAAACAAAGCAGCAGAACCAGACGGAATTGTAACAGAGAAGCTGGCAGCCAAACTGATTTCGGCATTGGCAAGATTATGGACATAATAAATTAAATATACAACAGTGATGATATGCCGGAAGACCTAAGTAGACCTATTTTGATAGCACTACCTAAGAAGCCAGATGAAAACGTATGTCAACTCCGTCGGACTATCAGTCTAATGAGCCATATAATAAATGTTGTGATTCGAATTCTGATAAATAGGGCGGCTGCAGAATTAGACCGGAAATAGGACAAGAACAATACGGGTTCGTTAAAGACACCGGAACAAGAAATGTAATATTTATGCTCAGAATGATATCAGAAAGAGCAATACAAATGCAAAAGGATGTAATGTCTTTAAGTTACGCAATAGCGTTTAATAAAGTACAACACAGAACTGTTGGAACTATTAGGTAACCATGATATATTTAGGAAGGATATTAGAATAATCCAAAACATGTACTGACACAAACCGCCTGCACATGGATAGAAAATGAATTTAGTAAATATACAGAAATAGAAAGGGGCGTAAGACAAGGATGTGTCTTCTTACCAGACTTATTCAACCTATACAGTGAGGCGATTCTAAGAGAACTAGAAGTCCTACCAGGATTCATTGTTGAGGGCCACGATCTTAGCAACATAAGATATGCAGATGACACAGTGTTGCTAGCAGACACGGACATTAATCTACAAGAACTCTTACAGAAGATAGTATAGGATATCAAGAAGAAAGGACTAAATATCAATTGCAAAAAGGCAGAATGTGTGGTTCTTAGCAAAAGGGACAGCCCAACATACAAATTACAAATTGGGGATAGCAAAATAAAATAAGTACAACAATTTAAATAACTGGAAAATATTTTAACGGAGGTCGGAACATGCAACACTGAAATTTGAATGATCGTTGGAATAGCGAAAGGTGCCTTTCAAAATCTAAGCAAAACATTAAGAAATAGGAAAATTTCATTAGATACAAATAAGAGAATTGAAGTTCTACCTAAGGATGGTGAGAATGCCATGGACCGAACATGTCAGCAACGATAAGGTTTTAAAGAAAATGGAAACAAAAAGGAAACTTTTACTTAACATCAGAAAGAATCAGTTGAAATTCCTCTGTCACATAATGAGGAAAGAGGGCTTCGGAAATTTGATACTCACAAGGTAGATTGAAGGCAAGAGGGACAGATGAAAACACCGCAAAAACAACGTCGCTAGAACAGGCTTTAGGAAAAATAAGAAAAAAAACATTTTTTTTAAAGATTTGCAAAAGACAGGAAATTGCGGAGAGCCATGATCGCCAACATCCTGAAGGGGGGTAAGACACATAGTAGAAGTAAAGGAAAGCAAGAAGAAATGACTAACTGTTAACTGTAAGAAGACAGAATTACAGGTTGGCAGCAAAAGAGACACTGCAAGGTTTGAGTTGGGAACGTCAAAATCAAGCGGGAAATGAAACTGATAATATTTAATTATTATTATTATTATTAATAATAATAATAATAATAATAATAATAATTTTAACTATTATTTTTATTAACTAGCTTTAAAGCCGCCCTACAGGGCGGCAATTAAGCTATCTCCTGCGGAGGGCTGTTAATTAGGCCTTCGGCTTGTTCAGGAGTTTGAGAGTCCCTATGTCTTTGCATATTCTCAGCATTAGAACCACTTCCGGTTGCCGTTTGTTCCTGGTTTTCATTTGCACGGGACTTTTTTTTTTCCTCGCTGCAGCCTTGAGTGCAATCTGGTCCTCTGTTGGCGGAAATTTCTTTTTGCGAGACCTGCTGCTGCTGTATATGATAGGCAACAATAAACTACAGAAAAAACTCAAAATTGATCGCTACATTTAAGTATTGCAATCATGTTTAAGGTTACCCTTTAAAAAGTTAACAATCAATTTTATGCCGCCACTTAATTTAAAAACACTTTGATGTACGTAGGTCCTTGTACAAACAATTAGTTTTATTTCATGGTTGACTTTCGCTGGACTACGCAATTAATTTCAATTATTCCCAAATTTATTTCCAAATTATAAAAATTGTTATCGTACAAAAAAAAAAAAAAAAAATCGTCGTATAAAAATAAAATTAAAAATCGCCGAAAACAATCGCAATAGTAAAAATTTGGGAATAAAATTTCAGATTTGTCGGTCCGGACCCGACCCGAAATGTTTTCAATTTGCTCACGGAGTCGGCCTGATTCCAAAATGGTATGATATGTTGGGCTACGGCCTCTAAGAGTAATGTTGAAATAATGTGACACACTGACACACTGAAATTCGCATTTATTTATATAGATTATTATTAATTTAATTGTTGACTAATATTTACTTTCATATTCTTTTTTTTATTATACGACGCATTTTCAGCCATTATTATTGTTGTATTCTAGAAAAGGGTTACTGAATGAGGGATAACCAAAACGGAGGTTGGAAATGAAATGCTAATCTTTATAATATCAACAAAATACAATACTCGCCAGCGCCGTGAAGTAGGTAAACCACTGCTAGAGCTAGACTACTTATATTATATTATTTACCTGCCTCCTCACGAGGTGGGATGTGGCACAAGGCCGAATTTAATGTGGGGAAATCCGAGCCCGTGGGCTCGGGCAAAAATTGCCCGTAGACCCCCGCCTACGCGTGATCGGGCATCTGTCTACCTACCCGGACGAGACTCTGCCCTTCAGCATAGCCTCGTCTGGGTTCCTCTCTGCTCAAAGGCAGATAGCTCGACACGGAAAGAGCTTCCCACGCTGCCAGCTCACGTTGCCAGCGTAGACAGCATATTACCCCACTTACAATAGTGTTTATGAAGACTGGGACATGCCCATTAATATTCATATATATATAACAATTATTTATTTTTCATTATACGATTTTAAGTATATATATATATATATATATATATATATATATATATATATCTTTTCAACCAGCTTGTATTTTTAAATGAATACATCCTTAATAATTATTAGCATTTGTCGTGGTAGGGTGGGGGGTTGTTTGGCAGTTAAAGTAGTTGTGTATTTGCCGATGTTTAAGTCTTATTAAAATTCAGTATTGCAGACAGACATGCCTTTGACTTTCAGGAAAAA
>CAHIKZ030005382.1:2190000-2212500 GCA_903632075.3 Acanthosepion pharaonis | reverse complement strand
ATTAAATAATATAGACAAGTGTTGTCTATTTATTTTATGTAAATTCTTTTCATCATTTTCGTCTGATAAGCTTAATAACATTATCATTAAACGAAGCAAGAAAATCACAATATTGATCCATATTTTTTAATCCAATTTAAGCTTTCGGCTTACATAAGCCATTATCAAAGATGTCAATTACTGTACAACATCTTAAGCAATATAAGGACAAGACAGTGATGATAGTGTGTTATTGCTTACATGGATGATTTCCAAGCAATGATAAACACGTGCATATAAGACGCTAGAAGCGAAAATCGCGCCGCAGCTCATGACGTGACACATGACCACGCGAGAGTGAATTCGAGAAGTATTAAGTATGGGAAGCCGTTGGTATAAACCAATGGCTTCTGTTACCAATTATAGACATTTAAGAATATTTGTAGAGATTCCATAGTTGATTTTGTTTAGGTTAGGTTTCAATTGTTTTATCTGTATAGCTTCAAGAATTTTTAGTTTTTGTTTATTGTTTTCATGTTTAAGTATAATTGTGTTTTCGACAAGGATTTTACGGAAGTGTGTGCGGTCAGGCATGTTGTTAAATGCCTAAAAATGTTAGAGTTTTCATTCAAATGTAGTGTCAAGCGTCATGAAAGCGAGTTTGTGGTGTGACATTATTTATATATTTATTAATATATATATATATATATATATATATATATATATATATATATATATAATTTAATTTAAAGAAAAAACAGACCACTTTTAGGCTCCACTATAATAATTTATTTCACCAGAGAATTTTATTTTTCTCTGGATCTTCAGACTTCACTTTCAAAAGGTGAAGCGAAAAATGAATTTAAAATTTACACTTTTGACGGGTATTATTAAGCTTATATAAGTTGACATGGAGGGTGGTGAGGGATGGTATGAGAGACATAGTCGAGGTTAGAGATGGAAGGGAGAGTTTTAAAATTTCTTTTTATATTTCTTTTTATTATCATACGTAATATTGAGGATGGTGGGGGTAAGGATCAGACATTGACGTATTTAATCAGTCACCTCAACGGAAATGATATGAGAAAAGGAAAAGGAGAAAAAAAAAGGAAAAGGAAGAAATGGGGAATTAAATATATATATATATATATATATATATATATATATATATATATATTCAAAAATTATAACATATGCATATTATAACCTCACTACAAAAACAGCAATTTTGTTTCAATACTTCTGGTGTTTTGTCAAGTGATAGTGTTGGTTGCAAAATAACGAGGCTAAAAAGTTCAAAACCAACCAATCCCCCTCAATAGGGGAAACATTGTTGCATAACTTATGATGACCAATCTGAATACAAGTATATGGTAATCCCAAAAACATTACCATGGACACAGAATACAATGTGTTAGTGCATTAAAGTTAAGATTCCATTAAATCTAGAAATCAACATAAGCAAGTTTTAATTTTACAATAAAATTAAAAATTAGTAATTTTTTTTTTTTAACCGAGCATCAAGTTTAAAATTATTACAAAATTATTCGGAAATGAAACAGGATACATGTATGGAACTATAAATATATATAAATCTAACTCCCCTCTTCATCCTATCCCAAATCCCCACTTCAGTTTATCAATTAACCAAAATCATCAAACAACTCATTTTATTTACCAATATCCCGGTTAGAGAAACGATTGATATAATTATAAAGTATATATATATATATATATATATATATATATATATATATATATATATATAATTTATTTATTTATTTATTTATTTATTTACCTGGTGAAGGGATACACAGGAAAATGATTCTTAATTAGAAATACTAGACATTTTTGTAATGCCTCATTGTCCAGTTTGGAAATACAAATACGATTATCAAATGCCAAATAGTTATCAGTGATGAGACAGAAAAAAAAGAAGTTTGTCTATTGGTTTGCTGGGGTTTTAATAACACAGGAAATAAACTAGACAAAATAAAAGCTACCTTTTTATTTGACACTAAGTCATTGGGTAGATAAAACCAATATCTTCATTGTATTCAATAAATCTGATGACAATTCAAAAAATACAACAAATACTCAACGACAACACCAAATTTTAAAAAAGTCAACAAAAATCCTATAAACCAACTGAAACTGAAAATCAACAAACTAATCACAACCAACAATGCAGAAGGCGACAACTCAAAACTTTCCAAAATAATTGGTGACTAAAAACCAAGATACATTTATGGAACTATAAAAATATATAAACCTAACTCCCCTCTTCGCCTTATCCCAAATCCCAACTTCAGTTTATCAATTAACCAAAATCATCAACCAACTCATTACATCAGACATGCCTAGTAAATACAGTATTAATTCAACTCGAAAACTAATCAAAATCTTAAAAACACAGAACCTAACAATGAAACTATAGCCTCACTTGGTGCTGAAATTTTACCTACCAATATCCCAGTGAGAGAAACGATAAATATAATTTTAAAGAATATTTACAACAATCAATCTCCCCAACCCCAGTAAAAATTAAACCTAACCTATTACAAAAACAAATATTTACCACTGAGGTTCCCTTCCATGTCCCTCAAAGTAATATATACGTATAACGCAAAGGTGTTTCCATGGGTTCAATTCTGGGACCAACGTTTAGTAACTTCTATATGACTAACCTTGAAAATAAAATATTTAATACTACTAAAAATCCCGCCATCTACCTAAGATATGTAGATGATATTCTCTTCTTACATAAAAACATACATAAAATACATGACCTACAAAAAAAAACTTACAAAAAACTGTTTTAAAATTCATATATGAACTTAACAATAATAAAATTGCTTTTTTTGATATATTGTTAGACACCGATAATAATACATTTACTACCTCCTTCCTCATATAAAAAGCTATCATAAACACAGGCACTCTCAACCACAAAAGTGAATGTCTTAACCATTACAACCGCTATGATACGAAATTTAATAAACTGTGCAAAAAATTCTACATTAAATGAAAAAGAATTAAACAAACTCATTAATGACTTTCCTAATTACATTATTGATAAAAAAAATTAGATGAGCTCTTAGAAATATTAATATAAAAAAAAATATTATTAATCTCTCAAATAACACTGAACATATCAATCTACTATATCGCAATCAAATATACTCTAGCTACAAACAAGATGAAAAAAAACCCTAAAAACCTCATTGGGAGATTGTATCGCTGACAAAAAAGTAAATATATATGATAGTTTTACTACAACAACATTATCAAGGAGACTTACCCTACATATGTCGGATTCCAGTTCCATCGCACAACATTAAAAGGAACATTACTGTCCACATTCAAGATTTAGAGAAATAGTAACTGACAAAACAAGTATACTCCACCACGAAAATAAAAAATAGACTTCAAATTCTTGAGGTCCTCTATATAAGAAAAATACAACTAACACTAAATAAGGTTAGTTATGAGTAAACAACAATGATTTAAAATGTCTATAATCGCAAAGTTTTAAAAATACTTAAATTGTAATTATAAAAAAAATCCAATTATATAAATTAAAGTTACCTCCATTAAATAAAATATTAAATAAAACATAATACTTTTAATAGTTAATTTTAAATTAATTATAACGGAGCACATTCATATGTGTTTATAATTATAACAGAATGCGTTTCATGCGCATTTACAAAAAAATCACAACTATAAATTACATTAATTTTTTTGTCTTTATAAAAAAATTCCAATTATATAAATTAAAGTTACCTCCATTAAATAAAATATTAAATAAAACATAATACTTTTAATAGTTAATTTTTAAATTAATTATAACGGAGCACATTCATATGTGTTTATAATTATAACAGAATGCGTTTCATGCGCATTTACAAAAAAATCACAACTATAAATTACATTAATTTTTTTTTGTCTTAGCAATTGTCCCATGAAGATGGTCTTGGGTGAAATTGAAAGTACTTGGAAAAATAAAACAAATGAAACAACTACAGTGCCTTCCTTAATGAATTTAATATCAACATTAAGGAGTTTATCCGAGTCCGAGAATTTGTGAGTATTAAAATAAAATAAATAGGCATAACATGCTTTTCTTTTTCTCCCTTTTAATATTAAAATTTATTCCCATCTTACGTTTAGCTTCTTCCTCTTCTTTCTCTTTTTTCCCTTTTTCCTTCTTTTCTTATTTGTATCTTCTTTCTTTATCTTTTCCTTTTTCTTTTTTCCTTCTTTTTCTTTACTTGTGTCTGAATAAATTAAAAAAATATTTCTCATTGTAAAATTGGCCTGAGTGATTGGGAATTTCGCCCCTGAAATAAATTTATTACCATCAATTATGGATCTTTAAGGGTTGCTTTTTCATTATTATTATAATATTGCTCCGTTTACAACATTGAGCTCTCTTTGGATACATATTTTCCTTTGAATTATCCCCACGAAACATCAATGGATATATATATATATATATATATATATATATATATATATATATATATATATATATATATAAAAACAGACCACTTTAATTTATGACATGGAACCTTAAAAGTGGTCTGTTTTCATTAAATTATTTGCTCTGGATTTACATTGAGCTCTCTGGATTTTATCCTCCTTGGGTTTACCCATACGGATTACCTAGTTTTTCATAAACTATATATATATATATATATATATATATATATATATTAAGAAATGGACAAGGTCCGACAATTTATTTATTAAAGACATTTTTATGTTTAACGTTGTTATTTTATAGATACAAGTATTTAATATTTATTTATGATAAACAGTATTAAATAACATTTACCGGCCTGAATGTCCGAGAAATTTTCATAGAAAATATTCGTTCTTTGACAGGATTCGAACCTGCATCCTATACGGAACCGTCATATACGCTGACGTGCCTTACCTCTAGGCTACAAAGAACCGTTCGGTAGACAAGGTCGAATTTACTGCTTATAAACTCCAATCTTCTATGAATCTCGTACATTCATAACTGCTCTGGCGTATCGAATGTAAACAAATGACGTCATATATTAAGAAATGGACAAGGTCCGACAATTTATTTATTAAAGACATTTTTCTTTGTAGCCTAGAGGTAAGGCACGGTTCCGTATAGGATGCAGGTTCGAATCCTGTCAAAGAACGAATATTTTCTATGAAAATTTCTCGGACATTCAGGCCGGTAAATGTTATTTAATACTGTTTATCATAAACAGAGCATTTGCTTAAATACTTGTATCTATAAAATAACAACGTTAAACATAAAAATGTCTTTAATAAATAAATATATATATATATATAACTTATTTTAGGATATTGATAATATCTCAAAATTAAATAATATTTAGCTCTAAATAAAAATTAAAATGAAAAGTTTATCCCGGAAGTTCTATTCATATTAAATGCTGTAAACAATCAGTAAAAGGATAAACAGGAACTTGTAAACCAGACAATGCATGACACGAACGAATTGAAATATTTAATTAAATCATAGTAAAATTAACTTTCGTTTCAATGGTATGTTGAAATAAACGTCAGCCTTTTATAACCTGAACCGTTATTGATCCAACGGGTGACGAATAGTCTTATATATATATATATATATATATATATATATATATATATATATATATATATATATATATATATATATATATGAAAGACATATTTAAGACATTTTTTGTCTATACATTCTTTTTATAGATACAAATATTTAAGTAAATGCTCTGTTTTATAATATACGGCATTTATTTACATTTCATAATGTGTGACGTCATTTGTTTACATTTGGATACGCTTTGAGCAGATATGAATGTACATGAGAGATTCATGGAAGATTGTAGTTTAAATGTAGTAAATTCAACCTTGCTAATTGAACGATCCTCGATCGGTTAAGAGCACGCCAGACTAAATGACGGTTCCGTATAGGATATAGGTTCGATTCCTGTCGGAGGATGAATATTTTCTATGAAAATTTCTCGGACATTCAGGACGGTAAATGTTATAAATGCTGTTTATTATAAAAACAGAGCATTTACTTAAATATTTATATCTATAAAAAGAATGTATAAACATAAAAATGTCTTTAAAAAAATATATATATAGAGAGAGAGAATAAAAAGACAGAATTTGTATTTATTACCCCTCATGAAAATAACTAAAAAGTAAAACTGAAAAACAAGCTCGCTAACCGGTTTCGAACCTCGCTCAAAAGAGCTAAATCGAGATTAATAAATATGGAATTATCAATAAAAAGAGATGGACAATATGTATTGGGCAAAACAAAATTATTATTGCTTAGATGGAGGCCCAGTATGAAATCTTTCTGTTTGCACAGAGAAGGCTTCAATGACAAAATATAATTGGCCTCCAACACTTTCAAGTGGTAATTTGAGTGGGACTTGCTAGGAATAGTAAATGAGTCCACATTGAAATTAGCGGTACAATTATGGCTATTTATTAAGTGATCTGCGATGGAAGATGTATATGTATTCAGAATGTCTGAAGGAGAATACTTAAGATTACGGATCTTTATTGGGACGTGTTACTTTCTTCTGATATCCAGCCTTTGAGTCGTTCTCTCTATGTAGTGACAGCCACAACTACATTTAAATGAATAAATCAAAGAACTATTATGATGTGGAGGGTGAACGTCTTTCCGCATGGATGGAAGGACAGGCTTGGCAGAAATGACTACACGAGTGTTAGTAGCAAAGTAACAATGTCGTACTGCTACAGATACCTGTTTAGCATATCTATCACTGAGATTACCCAGCCAAGGAAGGCGCAGGTACACACGACATATTCATACGGTAGCCAGTTTAACTTTATTGAATTCAGCAATTTTGTTCTTAATTATTGATTGAACGATGCCCAAACGATAAGCATTGTTACAGAGAGTGGTAGTAATAAACTTGAGTTCATCATCTAACTTGGTTTTAGAGCAGATCATTAAAGCCGTATGAGTAAGGGTCTTAATTAAATTAATTTCGCCTTTTACGGAACAACAGGAATCCCAACGGTTTACGATAAACAGTTGTAAGAAAACCTGACGAAGATCTGCTGGCCAAAACATCAAGGAAGGGAAGAGAAGAATCAATTTCATTTTCTGGTGTAAATTTTAAAGCTGGATGCATACTATTCAGGGACGAAAGAAAAATGGTCCGCTTCCATCTCGATATCAAAGAGACAAAAGGTGTCATCAACGTAACATCAGGTTTATTAGATTTAGGCAACACACTCTCTTCATGGAATCCAACAAAGATGTTTGCTAAGGTAGGTCTCAAAGTAGAACCCATTGTAGCACCATCATCACAGATGAAGACATTGAAGCAACAGAAACAAAGAAAATTGTACTGAACTTTTATGTAATATCAGTCCTCCTATAAGGCAGTGAATGCTGGACAATCTCCTCACAAATTAAGAAGAGACTTGAAGCAACAGAAACAAAGAAAAAAATTCTGATTGATAAATTCTGTTCTACAGGGATTAGGAGATCTAGCAAAAAGCCAAACTTTACGTTGTAGAGTGCCATGATCGTGTATGAAAGAAGCAGTTGATTATACTCTTCATGACGCCTAGCTTGGCTAGGCTATATCAGACACATTCATCACAGTAAAATAAGCTCAGAATTCTGGCAAGCTTTGATAGAGCCAGCACGCAACTTGTCGGCGGGGAGGGGGCACTTAGTCCATAACTTCATATTGGGTAATGTATTCCGCTGAAAACGGCTTCCGAATCAGAGTGGACTCAGTTATCCAGATGTGACTCCCACGTGACCTTGGCCGCCTCGTTCTTGAAACGGAAACAAAATCCTCTCGACATCCAGTCATAATGCACCCCCAACTCAAATAATCCTGCTCATAAACAGAAATGCTAAGTGCGACATGCCCAACTGGTTATGATCAGCCAGCTGAACTGTGGTAGTAAACGTGATGTCTATTGTATCCCATTTTAATTCACATACAAGTCAATCCACACCTAGTCAGTTAATACCCGGATCCCTGAAACACTTGCGGTAGCGTCGAGGAATTTATTATTATCATTATTATTATTATTTATAGCGAAGAAAACGGCGACTTACCTTGTCAAACCAAGTGACAGCGCGTCGCGTGTATCCTACGACGGAAAATGTGGCGAAAAAGAAAATTACTTACCAAATAAAAAGGGCACGTATTCCGCATGACATGCTGAAGACGGAATATTTAAATTAAAAAACAAGTCAGTCGCAGGAGTCTCTATAATATATCATCAATGCATGCATTTATTTGCAACCACTGACAATCCCTTTCATTCTGTCGTCCTGGGTATGATGATAAACTACATCCGCGTAAGACGATAAACTATGTCCAGCAGTAAGGCCTCTGATTGGGAGGCTTTGAGGAGCGCGGAACCACCTCTTAATTAATGGTGTTCCCAGGTCCACTCTGACCCGGGGTGGAAGTACCTATTTGGCGTCCTCTCCCAGCCGTCGAAGAATGGAAAAAATGCTCGGCTACAAAAAGCAGTTGGTGCTCTCAAATCGGGAGAAAAAAAATCGGATATTTTGGCTCCAGTGGAGAGCGAGTTATTTTTCTGACTGGTTGCGTGTATTGCGATTTGTGAGATAGTACCTGCGAATCGAGTTTTCGGCATTTCTTTCTGTTACCCCCCCCCGATTGTCGAATCTGAACTGAGGGATTTATTCTCTGCTTTGTGGAAGTAATCTGCGACAAATATTTACTTTGCAATCCCAGATCGCTTGCATCATTATTATTATCATCATCATCATCATCATCACATCACCACCACCACCACAACCATCATCATCATCATCATCATCATCATCATTATTATTAGGTTGGTGCAAAAATAATGACGTAAAAATGTCGTTTTTTGACGTATTTTTTAACGTCAAAAAACGACATTTTTACGTCATTATTTTTGCACCAACCTAATATTATTATTATTATTATTTCCTTTGATTTGATTTGTATACTTATTACCTTCCGAGTCTAACCACTGACCTAAGGTCAGAAATAGCGCCATGATATTTTCCACTGTAGATTTTTGTTAAAAACAAAATAATTAAAAACTACCGATATATGCACATAGATATGTTTTTTTTGTAGGGTGTGACCTTTGTTTGTGAGAATCATTTTCGTATTTCCTTAAGACATGGGCTGCTAGGGGGTCCCTTCAATAAGTCTACGAGGACCTCTTAAAGTCAAACTCAGGGCTCCAACTGGAATTATTGATGTCTTCATGTCACGCATTCTTGAAATTTTCACTTCGTGATCCATTTTCCTTCATTTTCCAGTTTTTATTTTTTCTGTCTATTTTTTTTCTCGGCCTCTTCTTTATGCTTCCCAGATTTTCGTTACAAACTGGTAATTCCATATTATTATTATTATTTTCTTTGATTTCTGGCGTTTACACATTTCTTTCCGGGTCCCGCTCAAGGACCTAAGGTTAGAGATGGCATCATGACACTTTCCACTAAAAAAAAAAAAAAAAAAAATTACATAGATAAAGCCCTTCGTAAAGTGTGGGCTGTACTTGTCAGAACATTTTTTTGTATCTCCTTGAGGCATGGACTTCCAGGAATCCCTTCATTTAGTCTACTGGAATCTGTTCCAACCAATGCTAGGACTCAAACTACAACAGGGATTGTTGATGTTCCCATATGCCACATTTTTGAGATTTATTATTATTATTATTTCCTTTGATTTATGTTGTATACACATGTCCAACCAGAGACTTAGTGTCAGAAATAGCTTCATGACATTTTCCACTGATCATTAAAAAAAAAAAAATCACACACATTTTACATAGATAATGCTCTTCGTAATCTGTGAGCTCTACTTCTGTGTACAGTTTTTTGTATTTCGAGGCATGGCCTACCAGGAATCCCTTCAATGAGTCTGTGCGAGTCTATCACGCACGAACATACATACATAAATACAAATACAAATCACATACAACGCCAAGCATTCATTGGTTAATTAATCACAACTACGTTATTATAGACAATTTACAAATCGCAGCAATGCGACAATTTTGTAATCGCTCTATTTTCATGTAGTCAGTTTTGTGCACTTTTGGGAGAAACGGATCACAGAAGCGTTCTTAAGTCTCCCTAAAGCTCGCTCACTGATTGGCTGATGCCAACCAATCAGATCGTCTGCACGTGAAAAGTAATTCTTCCCGCTCAGCGATCTGGAGCCTATAGTCACTTATTTAAGCAAGAATTTTTCTTAGATAATTAGTGAGAATTCAGCTGCCAAACGAATCCACAACAGTTGAAACCATGCGCCAACATTCTCACTTACACACACCACTCACATACTGAACATACATTGTATATACTCACATAATCTTTTCTAAAACGGCAAAGAACAGTCATTATAAGAGATTCTAATGAACATTATTCCAGTGAACTAAAATAACAGTTAAAGAGAGACAAATCTTGTTTATTTAAAAACTTTCCTTACTTAAATGCATGCTTTCTTTCACATTGTTGTTTGATATTGTACATCTTGTTAAATACATATTTTAAGTGTAACAATGTCTTTGGCTTATCTTTTTCTGTGTCAACCCTTTTTCCTAATCTAAAGTTAAATTAATGTGGTGAACTCCGCCACAAGTCTATCGGAACCTTTTCCAGTCAATTATTATTATTATTATTATTATTATTATTATTGTTGTTGTTGTTGTATTATTATTATTATTATTGTTGCTGTTGTTGTTGTTGTGGTTGTTGTTTCTTCTTTCGTTGGTTAGCACGACCGTTAGGCTCTGCCAACACCTCATAAATAATGGACTATTCTGTTTTGATCGCGTTGAAAGAGGGGGAAAGGCGCTACTTGATTGCAGTGAGAAAATGGAAGAAAGACAGACAGACAGACAGGCAGAAAAAAAGCAAGCAAGAAAAAAAAGGTAGGAAGAAAAAAAAAGGAAGAAAGAAAAAAAAGAAAGAAAGAAAAAAAAAGGAAGAAAGAAAAAAAAGAAAGAAAGAAAAAAAAAGGAAGAAAGAAAAAAAAAGAAAGAAAAAAAGGAAGAAAAAAAAAAGAAAGAAAAAAAAAGAAAGAAAGAAAAAAAAGGAAGAAAGGAAGGTTTAACGTCTGTTGCAGTGAAATGAAAAATGTTTTCAATTTCAGTTCTTTTCATTTCTACCCACTTCTATGGATATTTTATTGTCGTAGAATTCGCCATGAGCTTATCCAGTCATTAACTGAAGAGTTAAGAATTAAGATTCATCAGCAAATTTAAATAGGAAAACCGTGAAATTCATTATTTATTTCTTTACCTGTTCACATCGGTATTGTCTGTCGGTTGTAGCTCAAGGTTGAATAACAGATCGTCTTAAAGATTTCCATTACTTTTCTCACAGACACTATCAATATTATTATTTGCCTTGAGTTTCCACGCCACTCATACATGGCAGTGGAAACTTGAGGTTAATGGAGAACAAGTCAGCTTCACTCGCCTTTATATTTTGTTTTCAATAACGCTGCCGTTTTAGGCTGTCACTGCCTTCTTTCTACTGTATTTCCAGTTTCTCTAACCATTCGGAATTGTTCCTAACGCCCCGATCACTCCTTGTCTGCAAGCATTCCTGAATCTCTACGACTTTTATCCATTCTTCATAGATCCAAAACAAAGCCATGAACCAGACAGTATGTTGTTGTTGTTGCCATTATTATAAAAACATTTCAAGAAAAGCGACATGTTCAATACGAAAAAGACAATGTTTAACAATATCAAGTCTCTGTACAAACATCGCTTGTCATGCAACCGTGTTATTTAAGCGACGTTTGTACACAGACATGAGTTCTTTATAAGAATGATTTTTTTTGTGTGTGTGTGAACATTTCTAAGAGTTAACCTGTAGAAAAGACAATATTTATAAATATAAATGACAAAAGGGAAAAACTGTAATAGTTACCGACGCGTTTCGTCCATCGTGGACTTTCTCAAGGCAAAAGACGAAATGAATTTATTTAAACAAAGTAACTAATAATAACGATGAGTTTGGTTTGCATCCTCTCTCCTGTCGTCGTAGTGCTGGCCGCTTTTCCCGGCATGAAGCAATAAGCGACATCATCAAAAGAGGTTTGGATGCAGCTGAGTTCCCTTCCCAAATCGAACCCGTAGGCCTCGACCGCGGTGATGGAAAGCGGCCGGGTGGCATTACCATTTTCCCTTTTAAAATGGGGAAGTCGTTGATTTGGGATGCGACCTGTGCAGATACATTTTCGGCCGGTAATTTGATCAGGTCCGCGGTTGAGCCAGGATCCGTCGCCCGGGACACAGAGATGAAAAAATATAGTTAAATATTCTCTTGCTGATAGATTTTTTTTTTTTTTAACTCTTGTGGCAGTGAAGACTTCAGGGATTATTGGCTCTCGTTCGATGGCGTTCCTTCAGAGGATTGGTGCGATTGCGTCTCGATTAAGGGATGAGCCTCGCGAAACTGGCGATGGTTCGTGGTAATGCTTTCTCCATCATTGCGGCTGGCAGAGGATAGAAGAAAAAAAAATTGTTTATAGTTACTTTGTTCAAACTTCTTTTTTCAGTAAATAAATTTCTCTATATTTCAAATTAAAAAAAAAAATGACAAAAACAAAATGTCCTTGGAATAATTTAGAGAACGCTATTTTCATACTGTTAACTGAAAATGACGTCAATTACTGTCACGTGTGGAGATATTAAATATTGATCTACGCCCAAGTTTTTTCCTTATTTCACCTTTCTTCTCCCAAACAATATCGTGAAATCAAAAGAAAATGGTTGAATCCGTCAACACAGCAATAATAACAATATTTCTACACGTGACAGTAATTGACGTAAATTTCAATTAACAGTATGAAAATAGCATTCTCTAAATTCTTCCAGTTGCTAAGGACATTTTGTTTTTGTTATTATTAGTTACTTTATTTAAATAAATTCATTTCGTTTTTTGCCTTGAGAAAGTCCACATTGGATGAAATGCGTCGGCAACTATGACAGTTTTCCTATTGTTGTTTACATTTATAAATGATTTTTTTTTAATTATAATTTGGAAAAGACAGACGTACAATCGAAATATTGTTGGACATCTTTTTTTTAATTCTTTTCTGGAAATTGCGCTATTGAAATACTACAAAATATTGGAAGATTTACGTCAATCAGTTTGATTATTATTATTATTATTATTATTATTATTATTACCTTGGATTTCTATTGTATACACATTTCCGTCCGGGTCCCAACCAGAGACCTAGGAAAAGAAATAGCTTTATGACATTTACCACTGATCAATTTTGCAAAAGAGAAAATTATTATTATTATTATTGTTTTATTTCCTTTGATTTCTGGTGTATACTCATTTCCTTCCGGGTCCCAACAAGAGACCAAAGGTCAGAAATGGCTTCATGATATTTACCACTGATCATTTTTGTAAAAGAAAAAAAATATTATTGTTATTATTATTATTTCCTTGGGTTTCTGATGTATCTGCCTATATTTCTGAGATAAGGTATTATGTACACTATTTACATTATTCGGGCTATTGTTCTCATCTTCGTTGCCATATTTATCACAACGTTTCGGCCGATGTACCCTCCGGCTTTCTTCAGGTGGTTGGAATGTCGAACTGAACCATTTATTTCTCTCGCTGTGGTAGACTGTTCTAGTTCCACGTGCCATGTCTGATGGATGTTAGCTATCAGTTATCGCCTGTTAATTTCCAAATTCTCCACTGCCTCAACCAGGTACTGAACTCACAAATCTTTGTGTCCTGTCACTGGATGTAACCAACGTCTTTATCCACTGTGCCATGTGTCCTTAAGGGTTCAGTTTGATATTCCAACCACCTGAAGAAGCCCGGAGCGTACATCGGCCGAAACGTTGTGATAAATATGTCAACAAAATTGATGATAATAGTCCGAATAATGTAAATAGGGATTTCTGGTGTATACTCATTTTTTTCCCGGTCCCAATCATAGACAGACCGACAGAAACGGCGTTATGGTGACGTTTTGAGAGAGACAAAAATCGCAAACTGACACGCATTTTACATAGATAAAACTTTTACATACATACGCTTGTGAGGAAATTTTTTTTTGTAATTCTTTAAGGCCTGGACTATCAGGAATTCCTCCAATTAAACCTTTTCCAATAAATCCGAAGGCTCCAACTACAAATGCAATTGTTGATGTCCTTATATGCCACATTTTTGAGATTTCGATTTCAAGAACTTCAAAACTACATAAACAGTCCGCAGGGTCTGCCATATCAATGAGAAAGCACATTCTGTTCTTGTGGTCTTTCATCACGATGTTCATTGTTCTGTCTGTGTGTTGTAAAGTTCCATAAAATTGTTACAGGTCCGAGTCTGGGTGATGTCTGTGCCAGTTTCTTGCAGTTTTCTTCCTATAAAATTTGCAGATTTACCAGTGCAGATATTGGCCCACTCTGTCATGCCGAGTTTTATATTCACTGGGTGCCAATATCGTGCAACCTGATACAAGATGGTCAATCGTTTCTGTATATTTATCACAGAATCTGCATTACGGGTTAACACATTTTTTTCAGGATGTGTGCTTCGTAATTTCTAGATAGCAAACATTGGTTTTGTGAAGCAAGAATAAAACCTTCGGCTACAGCTTTTAACCCTGCACTACGTAACCACTGATAGATGCGGAGTTTGTTTACATCAGATTGTTTGATACGGGCAGATTATTGGCTATGAAGAGAATTATCTTGCCATCATTTCTGCACTTAGTACAATGCATTTGCTTTCTTTCTTGAGTTCTTTTCCGCTGCAGCAGGTGTATTATGCTTTATTTGCACTTTTTCATCCACTTTAAATTTCCTTTTGAATTTGTTGGCTTTCTTTATTACTGACGGTGGATAGCGGCTCGGATTGAGGAATCAGAAAGCCGAGTTCGAATTCCAGTCAAATCCATTACATTCACTTACATGCTAAATACCCTTGGGAAAAAGTATGAATCTTCTTTTTCTCCCCCTAGCTATGGGTAAATAGCAGGACATAGGATTCTATAGCCTTCGATGGCAACTGGTTTATCGATTTGACACTATATCAGTATTATGAAAAGTTCCCCACCCCCGCCCATTTACAAATCGATAAAAAAAAAATCAATATTATTTTTTTTTACAATTTTGATAATTGCCGCGGCTCGAGGAACGTCGGAAAATGGCAAACTACAGAAAACAACACTTGGAAAACATTCCCTATTTTTATGATTGGACCACTATATTTAACTAGTTCCAAGAGATGATTAACTTACAATAGAGAGAGGGAGGGAGACGGATCTTTTGATTGTGTTAAGAAACATTGATTTCTATCATTCGTTCCTCACAATCGTCTCCCATTGTGAACGTGAGTAAAAAACAAAGTGCGATAACACACACACACACACAAACAAACAAACAAACACACAAAGAGACATAGGGTTTTGAAGTTTTCCTTGCATTGGGTACTGTCATGTAGTTTGGTGTTCTGCACTAATATTTGTTTTATGTTGATACATATATTTGGGTAGTTCAGGATGTGTGCACGGATTGCACTGAATTTCAACAGGCGACAGGTCAATCTGTGAGAGAGTGTGGTACGTGTGTGCTCAATGTAACTGTTTAATGCGGTTTTTTGATTATTATTGTTGCAGATGCAGAAGCCCTAGAAGCGATTTTTATACAAAATAAACAGCCCATATTAAATAATCATTAACCACAGGAGATGATATTTCTTGTACTGCATATGATATAATTAATGGCGCATGTATTATATTAGTGACCCTAGAAGCAGGCTTGCGGTGTGTGTGGCCGATCTACCCTCATTTTCTTGATGTCAATCTCGACTGGAGCTTGTCTGGTCCTGTACCAGGCAGGCCCTTGACAAGAGAAGCGAAAAGTGGGTCGATCAAAACAGACTTTGAAGTAGAAGTGTTGACGCAGAGGGGAAAGGGAGCCCCGACACGACATGGGCCGAACTGAAGAGGATCGCCCAGAACCGCGTCCGTTGGAGAGATGTTGTTACGGCCATACGTTCCAAGGAATCAAGATGCCTGATAATAAAAAAAATATTATATTCGTATTAGAAATAAAACATGACATCGGACTGTTAAATGGACTTCTGCACCGGGTTTCAATTCAGAGTCATCCTTCTTATATTCTGGTTGCTAACCCTGGCTATACAGCCAAGATAATCCTTCTATTTATGACGCGTGCTGATGAAAATCCCCCGGGAAGCCAGTGCGCCAACAACTCTTCTGACGACTAAGTCAACAACTAGGATAGGGACCTTGAACGTCAAAACCCTATACGACCAAAACAGACTTGACGCAGAAGTGTTGACGCAGTGGTGAAGGCAGCCGCGGCACGACATGTGCCAAACTGAAGAGGATCACCCAGAACCGCGTCCGCTGGAGAGGTGTTGTTGCGGTCTTATGTTCCCCAAATAATCAAGAGGTAAGAGAGAAACGGAAATGGGGATGGATCGTCCACACACTCCGTAAGCCTGCTTCTAGTGTCACCAGGCAGGTCTTGGACTCGAATCCACAAGGGAAGCGAAAAGTGGGTCGACAAAAACAGATTTGGCGCAGAAGTGTTGACGTAGAGGTGAAGGCATCCCCGGCACGACATGGGCCAAGCTGAAGAGGATCGTCAGGAACCTCGTCCGTTGGTAAGTGTTGTTCCCCAAGAAATCAAGAGGCATAATAATAAAAAGAATATTATATTCGTATTAGAAATAAAACTTGACATCGAACTGTTTAAGGGAATTCTGCGCTTGGTTTGAATTCTAAGTTGTCCTTATATTCTGGTTGCTAACCATGGCTACAGAGCCAAGACAACCCTACTCTTTACCTATAGTTGGAGGTTTTGAATTCAGTTATAGAACCCAGTCTGTCCTGTCATTTACCCATAGCTTGGGTGGGAAGAATAAATGGATTCATAAATTTCCCCAGTGGTAAGTAAATGTTATGAAATGACTGGAATTCGAACTAAGTTCACCGATTACTCAATCCGGTCCGCAGTCCATTATTCCATCGTACCTTCTCAGTCTGATACTATGTTCAATTTTGTTCTGGCAACACCCGCGACGACGGCGGTGCCGAGTTGTATTGTCCTCTGCCTTTCCCTTGGACAACATCCGTGGAATACAGGTATACCTCGGGTTACGTCGTTTCGAGTTAAGTCTTTCTCAATTATACGTCGTTTGTAAAAAAAACTACTGTACAATAAAAAAGAATAAAAGTATATAAAATCATATTAAAATACGTCCATTTACAGCAAATGTTAATATAATCATTATAAATCCCAGAGAACGAAATCTGACAACATCTGTGACTCTGTTATCGTCTTATTTAGCGGTCTTTAAGAGCGCAATATTGGCGTTTTCAACGGTAGTTCCAATATCTACCGTTTGGCGCCGTTGCCAGCGAAATCGAAATCAATTTTAGTTCTCTCATCCTGAAAACTAACTCCCAAAAAACAAGATGATATGTGTTCAGAAACTGATATGGCTCAATTACAAAATGAAATAAAAAAAAAAAAAAACATCGAAATTACGGATCCAATGTCAAAAATTCCCAAACAGGTAAACGGTCAGAAATACAACGCACAAGGCAACAGTCACTTCCTTTTATCGACGGAACAAATTTTCATTGGTTGACGGTTAGAGAGGATAAATAATATTAACATATCCGAGATGCATTTATGGCAACAGCTGCCACTGACTTGTTTCTATTCTTGGGTATTTTCTCTTCGGCATACGAAGAGAAAACACGTGACCTATCTCTGTAAGTGACTTTCTCTTTCATCACTGTTTGGATGGGATTTTCTTTCATATCCTTCATACTCACGTGACAAACTTTTCTTTCAGTCAGTAGAACAGTTCATAAGTGGTAGAGCGTTCACAAACAAAGAAGTTAAAAACAGCGTTTCAAACGTTTGGCGATAAAACCCCAGATTTCTTTAAATATGGATTCGAATCTATGCCTTTTTCCTTTGCGTTGCTGCGTCCGTTAAAAAGGAAAGTGATTACTTTTTTTTTATAAAAAATAATTACATAAATTTAATTTATATTTATTTTTAGATCACTTTTCTGGTAAAATTTAATTTTTCGAACACCTTAATATTAAGTTACACGATACTTTGCAGACAGACCGGCTATACAGTAAACTTTCTCACATAAAGACTGTTGGATATGTCTGGACCATTTTCAGCACTATGTTAAAACACTGGTGTGACAGCCGAAGTTAAGCAGTGTCGTAAATGGGTGACCATTGCAGAATATTAGGTGTTATAAAATTGGATGTGCGGGTGGTGTAATGGATAATTGGAGAGTCTAGTTCTAATTCCAGTTGGGTTCGTTATATTCATTTATGCTCAAATACCATTGGGAAACGTTTGAAGCCACATCTTCTCTCCCCAGCTATGGGTTAATTATTAAAACTTATATCACTAAACCATTATAATCTAACGAATCTAACTATTTTTTGACATTAAACAACCTTTCAAAGGGGTTGATCAATTGTAGAAAACGGATCAATGAATAAACAGAGGGCTATGATTATTTATAAACTAAAGAAAAAGTTCTTTCAAAAACATTTCTTTCGTGTTTGGATCTTCTACAAGAGAAGGCAGCAGGTCTATTATATTCAGGTCTCGAGAGAAGAAAGGTTTAAGATCTGCTTATAGCAAAACCAATTACAGCCATATCACGATGAAACACCAGTTCTTGTTCGATCACTGAAGTTAAGCAATGTTGATCCTGGTCAGAACCTAGAGGAGTGAACGCTTGTGAATACCAGCTGCTGTAAGCTAAGCTGTGTGGGTAGTGTGATCGATAAGGGCTCGGAATGAGAAATTCTGGAACCGAGCTCGAATTCCAGTCGAATTCGTTGCATTCACTTGAATTATAGGAATATTGTAGGTCCCAAACACGGTCAGCACATTTTGACCGTAATCGGAGTTGATATGAGTGTTGGATCCATTTCTTCTCCGCCATCTATGGGTTAAAAAATAGAACGGATTAGTTCCTATAGACTTATTTGGCAACCAGTCTACCACGAAAGTAATGGTAGCCTACTGCAGAAATTCTTCTGCCAAGACAGTCATGAATCGAAAAAAAGATTTAATCGATTAAGCGTGCCTCGCGTATGACACCTCAACAAGGTAGGAAAACCGCCATAATTTTTATTGGTATAATAAAATATTCTTTAATTCTTAAGATCATTGAATCGAGGCTTGTGTTAGAAAATGTGGGTGTTCGTTGACGTCTGTTTTCGTTTTGTACTTCACCGCCGAGTACATAGAAGAACAACAAAATCTAGGGCATTCTTACATTATGCTTTTCTAATGAGCGAAGCTTAGTTAGCTTGTCTAGCAAGCCATTGACAGCAAGGACATTTCTCATTGGATGTTTAATGAATATCAAGTTACCAATCTATGACGGCAGTGCTGGAAATTTCTCGACCCGACCAAGAATAACCTCGAACCACGAAAATTGTACATGTATATTTACAACGTAGTTCAAGACACGTTGCACATAGCATCTCAACTATTTTTAACACTTTCACAAATATATATATATATATATATATATATATATATATGACACTTTCACAAATATATATATATATATGTGTGGGGGTGTGTGTGTGTGGGCGTTGTGTGCATGTGTTTGTGAAAATTCAGATACAACTAAAAATATATCTGTAAAAAGGCATTATGAATAAAGAAAAAAGGAAAAAGATAAGTTTTCCTTTTCTCTTTATTTATAGTGTCGACGCGTTTCGTCCTCTGAGGGACTTTATCAAGGCAAATCTAAGGATTTTATTTTACGACAAGTATTTACAAACAAAATTAAAAATGTTAGTTTTTCAGACTTTTTTTAAAAATTGCAAACGCTCATAAATATACTTGACTAAAAGTCAAGTTCAATTATGGAAGGTGCTAAGTGATATAATCTAATGTCTACTAAACGAAAATGGGTAAATATTATACTTGATTTTATTATGTAATTATTTTAAATTATTGAAAAATTGGTATATATAACATATTTTAGGTAATAGAAGGTTTTGAATTTTCTTTTAAATTTTGAAAATTTTCATAATCATGAAGGTTGGCTTGAGAAGGGAGTATTTCTTTTACTAAGGGAGATATTTAAAAAAAAAAAATCCTTGGCGCAGATTTATATTTTTGGCCAGATTCAGTAGCGGCTCTCTTTTTCAAATATCTTCCTTTTTTCCTTTTATTCATATATACAGGATGCGATGGATAAATTGTCGTCTAAATGGCGCCAAAAATGAAGATGACACTGACATCTCATTTTAACAGCTATACGGGGTGCGATGGATAAATTGTCGTCTAAATGGCGCCAAAAATGAAGATGACACTGGCACCTCATTTTAGGAGATATACAGGCTGCGATGGATAAATTGTCGTCTAAATGACGCCAAAAATGAAAATTAACACTGACCTTATTTTAACAGCTATACAAGGTGCGATGGATAAATTGTCGTCTAAATGGCGCCAAAAATGAAGATGACACTGGCACCATTTTAGGAGATATACAGGCTGCGATGGATAAATTGTCGTCTAAATGACGCCAAAAATGAAAATTAACACTGACCTCATTTTAACAGCTATACAGGTTGCGATGGATAAATTGTCGTCTAAATGACGCTAAAAATGAAGATAACGCTGACATCCTATTTCAACAGATATACAGGCTGCGATGGATAAATTGCCGTCTAAATGACGCCAAAAATGAAGATAACACTGGCACCTCGTTTTAGAAGATATACACGGTGTGATGGATAAATTGTCGTCTAAAGGACGCCAAAAATGAAAATAATACTGACATCTCATTTTAACAAATATATTTAACAAAATTACACAAAAATATCTTGAATACTAGCAGTCGCCATAGGATGCGTAAAAATTCACATATGAATATATCAGTAAAAACAATATAAATAAGCGTAAAAACAAGTGTAACAGGGCATTGGTCCTGTTCAATGTCTAAGAGCATGAAATCGCTGGGTGTTAATCTGGAGAAACAGCCAATTGAATAATAAATATTCAAATTCTCCGAAGAGGCTGAATGTTTGGTAGAAAGATGGAAAAAGATACAAGTTAATAATTTATTTAAACCATAAAATGAATTTAACAACGGTTCCAAAGAGAATCAAATTTAGAAATAACTAACAAAGGTTCAATAAAATTGAACAAACCAAAATTTCCTCCAATCTATCCACTTCCCTCCGATAAGAAAAAAAAACATGATTAATGTGTTGTCTGAATTTCCTGTTCCTAAGACCCCAAGTTTGGGGTTTGTTTACATTAATGTTATCCACCCCAGACGCTTATATTCCTACAGAAAAAGAGTTATCTAAATTCTTTAACAAAGAATTCTTACGAAAATATTTCTGAGAAAACGTGTTCGGAATTTGTTTACGTTAATACAATTCGCCCAAGACGTTGATTAAAAAGAATGAGCAAATTTCTTTAAACAAATTAAGCCATGTAGTTTATTAACAGATTTCCTAATAGATTTTAGCGAGGGGTGGAGTATCTATATAAAAGAAAACCCACAGGGCCCAACTAGAGAAAGAGAGAGTCACCTTAGATTTGCTCCGGACGTGTAACGTAGATTATCCTGTCGCCGACACACGACACACCCGCATTTCCGTAGCCGAAATGAACACACAAATACACGACAGGAAAGTGAGTGGCGACAAACGGTTTTACTTACACTACATTATAGCATTTACTGCTATATTTCTCCGGCCGCCATCTAACTTAATCCTTCAATAGAGAGATCGTATTCATTTATTGTCAGAGTTATCGACAGTGTTATTCCTTTTATTGAAGTAGTTTTTATTGCAACCTTGATTCCCGAATTTGTCCCGGGAGCAAAGACAAAACCTACCACGGCCGCAATCGATAATTGCTCATTTTCTTATCTCCGGTGCACAAAGTACATTTTGGTCCACCACTAGACACACCAAGTAAGCAGGGAAGAGAAATTCGAATGACCGTAAGGTCGACGTTACTCAACAAACCTTAGCGGAGGTAACGTCCGAAGAAGGTGGGGGGGCTGCGCAAGAAGAGAACATTTCATACCAAGTTTTTTTTTCGTGTTGTTTTGCAGCTTGAGGAACTTTTTAAAGCAAGTGTTCATCAAGCAACAAAAGAAAACGAAAAATGTTGACATAAAAGGATTTTTTTATTATTATTTCGTTTTTTACGGTTTATCAACACTTTACAGGTTATTTAAAGCCAGGATTTCTTTTTTAGAATGTAAGATTTTTTTTAATACAATAATGGTTTAGTAATAAAAGTTTTACTTATTAACCCATAGTTGGTGGGAGAAGATGTGAATTCATACTTTCTCCTACAGTATTTGTGTCTAAGTGAAAATAACGAACACAACGGGAATTAGAACTCGCCTCTCCAATTAACAATTCCAAGCCATTATCCATTACACCAGCC
>CAHIKZ030005382.1:2145000-2185000 GCA_903632075.3 Acanthosepion pharaonis | reverse complement strand
AATTACCCTGCATTCTTGAGAAAGATCAGTGGAGTTGCTGTCTCTTCGGCTTTGAATTCAGAATTTTATTTTCCCTTAGACTGATTACCATCCAAGGGTAAAGATCTCAGTTTAGCATACAATTTAAACCATTGTTGGGACAAGTGGCACACTCATTTCTTTCCCAACTGCTTTTTTAGCTAACCAAATATGCCCATGTGATTTTAAGAATTAATTGATTAGTTTAAAAGCTAGAATTTTTAAACAGATTATTATTATTATTATTAATGTCATATTCCTTCAAGATATAGGCGATCATGACTCTCCACAACTTTCGTTTCTTTATAATCATTAAATTGCAATAACGTCAAGGAAAAAATACCGGAGTTGTTTCCCGCCACTGCCTTCATCACTGTTTGGAATTCAGTTTACTTTATTTTAGACAAGAAAGGATTCTCAGGCTAGAAAGTCCAGTCTACCCTGCAGTATAAACCCTAGATGTGTATGTGTGGAAGAGACGCGTTCACGCCTTTCCCAAGGGTATTTATGCGAAAGTGAACGCACCTGACTAGTCCGGGATTTGAACTCCGCTCGTTGAATTCATGATAGCCGTTGTTATACCCTCTGACCGCAGCTAAAATATTAGCTGATCGGAAAAGCTTCAGGACCATCATTTATGTATTTTGATGTTTTCTCATTGAAATACTGATTTAAGTATGTGGAACAGGCTGAGAACTTTTCAGCACCCTCCAAATATATTTTTTTCTACTTGTACAGAAAAAACTCAATAAAACTATCTTCCGGGATAGAATGAAGTAAATTCACAATGATAGAAATATTTACTGACAAATTCATGACTGAAGTGACAATTACTTGCACATTCAGAAACTACCCGTCAAATATATATATATATATATATATATATATATATATATATATATATAAAATAATAAAATAACTGTCAATGTCTTGAGAGATTGGCACGCAATCACAGGAGTCATGGAGATCAATCTATTTGGTGTATGAAGAATGCGTAGCATTTGATCTTCTAAGTAGTTGAAAAATGCCTGACTTGAAAATCAGCTTTTGAAGTTTTGCTCTGGCTTGAGCTGGAAAAACAATCACTGGTGCTGGTAGCAAGTTAGAAATTATCCCTATAGGCCTTTTAAAAATAGAGGTGAACAGGACTGGGATGCAAAGAAAGAAAGAAAGAAAGAAAGAAAGAAACGGGCTGAGATAGATAGATAGATAGATAGATAGATAGATAGATAGATAGATAGATATGAATTGACAATAGGTAGATATAAAAAGAAATAGATAAAGAACAGACATATATATATATATATATATATATGTGTGTGTGTGTGTGTGTGTGTGTGTGTGTGTGTGTGTGTGTGTGTGTGTGTGTGTGTGTGTGTATGTATGTATACATGTATACAGAGAGAGAGAGAGAGGGAGAGAAATGAATTGACAATAGGCAGATAGAAAGAGAATAGATAGATAGATAGATAGATAGATACACAGAAATTGATAATAGATTACTACAGATAGATAGAAACAGAACGAGATAGAGAGACAGATAGAAACACAATGAGATAGATAGATAGATAGATAGATAGATAGATAGATAGATAGATAGATAGATAAAGAATAGACCGATATATATTATATTCTTACTCTGGACATTGAGTTCTACCTGGATTCTATCCTCTTGAAATTTATATACACATAAATACACACACACACACACACACACATATATATATATATATATATATATATATATATATATATATATATATATGTGTGTGTTTGTGTGTGTATGTGTGTATTAGCCACTAATATTATATATATATATGTATGTATGCATATATATATATTTATATATATATATGTATAATGACAAATGAATTGATTATAGATCGATATAAACAGAATTATATATATAGATAGATAGATAGATAGATAGATAGAAAGGGAGTAAGAAAGTGATCGTTGTCCAAGAGAGAAGGGGAGAGAGTGAGTGATCGATAGACAGGCGAAGTGTTATTGATCAATCTATCGATCGATCACGGCAGAGAAGATAAGTTTGCACACTTAGGTGTGTTCATCTTCAATTTCAGACACGCTTATCGATAAGTACCTATTTTTATTTTTTTTTCTTGCATTTTGACATCGTCGTTACTGGGTAGTTTAGATCGGTAATGGGATTGCGCTTAGATGGGTAGTGTGCAGGCGACGCTGCATTTTATTTATTGCAAGTTTGCAGCTGCACATGTTGCTCGGCAAGGTGCAGCAGTTATGTGCAGCCAGCAGGTCACATTTCATTTCTCCCTACCCCAGACACCGCCACAACCACCGCAGGCGCCTCTGCCACTACCGCCACCGCTATCTCGCCGTACCCACTCCTAGAAAGAATAAGGACAGTGTGATAATCTGCACAGGGACAAAGACGGTTTGGTTGCAGCGATTTGCAATACGAGTCGTGTTTACCCCTCACCAACTTTCGCCGCCACCATTTTTCCCAGGATTCTTAGCGTTAGTCTTTCTTTATTTCTTTCTTTCTTTCTTGTTGATTTCTTTTCTTTCCTTTCTGCATTCTTCGGTTTACATTACGTTTCTTACAATTCTTTTCTTTCTTTTTTTTTTTTACTTATTCATGGCGTTATTCTCCATTTATTACTATTATTATTATTATTATTGCGTTCAGAAAGTAATTACTTTACACAAGAAATGATTACAAACAAATGTAAATTAAATTTATTGAAATATTAGTCTGGTTAGAAAGTAAATTTCGTTTTATCCGAAGAGACATTATTCTTTTTTAAAATATTAGAGTGTACAGTAATAATGACTTTTCAGCAGAAAAGATACATATTAAATTTATTTTTAAATATTATAGTGTACGGAAAGTAACAGCGTTTTTCAGAATATATATATATATATATATATATATATATATATATATATATATATATATATATATATAAGTATAGGATTGGTGTATACGGAATAAATTCCAATAACCAAAAAATACTATTCTTAAAAGAGTGCTCAATACAGAATATAGCATATATAAACATATTTATGTTATAATCTTCGAATAAATAATTATATATATATATATATAATATACATGTGTGTGTGTGTTATTTTTAAAAATTAGTGTGTATATAAGTTATTTTTAAATATTAGTGTGTACAGTAATAACTACTTTTTAAAAAAAGGATGTACAAAAAAGTCATTTTTTAAATATTAGAAATTTTCGGAAAGGATATACAATAAAAAGATTTTTTTTAAATGTTAGTGTATAAAGAAAGTAATGACTTTCTTTGAGAAAGAATATACAATAAAAAAGATTTTTTATATTAATGTGTAGAGAAAGTAATGACATGTTTTTTTAGAAATGATATACAATAAAAAAGATATTTTTTTTAATATTTATGTGTAGAGAAAGTAATGACATTTTTCAGAAAGGATATACAAAATGTTCTTTTTTTAAATATTACGATGTACAGAAAGTAATGAAGTTTTATCAACATGAACATATAAAAAAGTTACATGTCTTTTCTCAACAAAGAAATTGCCTTAATTAATGATGTGACAAGTTTACTCTTTTTACTAGAACATTCTTCATTAAAAGCAATTTTAACAGTTTTTTTGTTTTCAGGAAGACAGAAGATGGGGATTGGCGCTTCATTCAAATTTCTGTAGATCGTAGGTAGCAGGGAAGCAAGAAACCGCTAGAGAGTTCCACGGGCGAGAAGTGCGAAAAAAGAAACTATTAAAATATAGCGTAAGGTTTGCATCTATCTGGCTCAACAGTAAAACGATGAGACCTAACTGCCAATCTAGTCGCACACTTAAATTCATGCAGCCAAGACACCAAGAGGCAATTTCATCAGAACGATGAACATATTTGGAGAAAAGACAGAGCGAAGACACGTCACGGAAAGTGACTGGAGTCGAGATGCCAGATTAGGACCGATAACGTTACAGATTCTTTTTTAAATTATTAGGTGTAAACATAGATAGATACGGACGAATTGAGATTTACTGACAAATTTATGACTGAAGTGACAATTACTTTTTATTCAGAAAGTACCGTCAAATATATATATATATATATATATATATATATATATATATATATATATATATATATATATATATATATAAGAAAATCATAAAATAACTGTCAATGTCTTGAGAGATTGGCACGCAATCACACGAGTCATAGAGATCATTTGATCTTCTAAGTAGTTGAAAGATGCCTGACTTGACAATCAGCTTTTGAAATTTTGCTCTGGCTTGAGCTGGGAAAGCAACCACTGGTGCTGGTAGCAAGTTAGAAATTATCCCCATAGGCCTTTTAAAAATAGAGGTGAACAGGACTGGGATGCAAAGAAAGAAAGAAAGAAACGGGCTGAGATAGATAGATAGATAGATAGATAGATAGATAGATAGATAGATATGAATTGACAATAGGTAGATATGAAAAGAATCAGATAGATAAATAAAGAACATACCTATATATATATATATATATATATATATATATATATATAGAGAGAGAGAGAGAGAGAGAGAGAGAGAGAGAAAAGGGAGAAAGGGAGAGAGATGAATTGACAATATTTGCTAAATTCTGTATTGAGCACTCTTTTAAGAATAGTATATTTTGGTTATTGGAATTTATTCCGTCTACACCAATCCTATAAACAGAATAAGATAGATAGATGGATAGATAGATAGATAGATAGATAGATAGATAGATACGAAAAAGGTCGTGTTAGATAGTGTTATGGTCCGGTTCCTTGTACCACGGTGATAGTCCAAGATAGAACCAATAAAGAAGAACTCTAACACGGATATTGAATAACACAGATATATTACAAACAGGAATATATACAGAGAAGTAGAAAGTCTTAGTACGACAAATCAGGTTTAGTAGTAATTGTCTGAACGCGACTCTGTTTCGGACTGACTCTGACTCGACTGACTGACTCCTGACGGATGTCACTCCAGACTTCAGATTGAACTCCCTGCTTCCTCTTGAGACGCAGTATTTATTACGTATGGAATAGTCCATTATGTTATTATGGGTAAGGTCCCATAACAGATAGATAGATAGATAGATAGATAGATAGATAGATAGATAGATAGGAACGAGTTGAGATAATTTCGTGATATATAGCAGGAGGATCAATTCAGGTATGGGAGTAGTATACAATTAAACAGTCCGATGTCATGTTTTATTTCTAATCTAATTTTTATTATTATTATTATGGCTCTTGATTCCTTGGGGAACATATGGCCGCAACAACACCTCTCCAACGGACATGGTTCCATTCGATCCTCTTCAGCTTGGCCCATGTGCCGGTTGCCTTCACCTGTGCATCAACACTTCTGTGCTATGCTTGTTTTGGTCGACCCACGTTTCGCTTCCCTTGTGGATTCAAGTCTTGGGCCTGCATGGTAACATCTTTAACGCAAAAAATTTAAAGTAGCATCTGAATTTTAATTTATTGCCAAAATAATTCACCGGGCGACCACAGATACCTTTGTATTCAATTATAGTTTGAAATACGTTTCTGTTTGTCGCTGGACAGTTGAAATTGATTAGACACATTATAAGAAAAGATTGAATGGAAAATTTAACACTCACAGGAATTATTTCAAGGAAGGAAAAGCAGGGGGGATCTACCTAATGAGTCACGTATGTCAAATAGTTAAACGAGGTTAAGACTGTGAGGAAGTTGTGGCGACACATGATAGTCCACGTCTTTGGTCTGTACAAAAAGATAGTCGGTTGCATACTTGTATTCGTTCTGTTAAATGTGTTGTTTTTTTGTTCGTTTCATAAAAAAAACCATCAAGGTTTGGCTATGTGACTTTCCTCATATGAACTTCGAATTTTTTTCCTTTTGACAATTCAGAGATGTCATAACAGATTTTTAAAAAAATGTTTTCTGATTCGTTCAAAATTTAAATCATTTTCTGAACGTACGATTTAATTTCACTCAGCTTGAGATAAGATCTTTGTCGTTAAATCCGGTTATGTAGGAAAATGAATGAAACAAGCTGGTGGCTTCTTCAACGACGATTCACGCATACACGCACACACACACTATTTACATTATTCGGACTATTGTCTTCATCTTTGTCGTCATATTTATTACAACGTTTCGGTCGTTGTACGCTCCGGCCTTCTCCAGGTGGTTGGAATGTCGAACTGAACACTTTATTTCGCTCACTGGGGTAGACTGTTCTAGTTCCAAGTGCCATGTTTAATGGATGTCATTTATCAGTATCTCCTGTTAATTCCCCTCTCCAAGTTCTCCACCGCCTTAACCGAGTATTGGACTCACACTATTTGGGCCCTGTCATTGGATCTAACTAACGCCTTTATCCACTGTGCCATGAGTCCTTGAGACAGATACGCACACACAATTACTAATATACAGGTTGCAATAGGGAAATTGTCGCCATGTTATATTTTTAATTTCGCGCATGCGCGTTATTTGTTTTTGATTTTGTCGACTGCACGGTACAGTTGGGTAGTTGAGCACCATCTGTGTGAAAGAAATCACCATGACGCAATTCACTCCGCCAGAAATTTGGAAACGGCATGCTGTACTGCTTGCATTCGCCCCGGAAGCTACAAAACAAACATTTCAGAGTCTTTGGATGTCAATCCGAGGAGAGGGCAGGGGATTCGGAAAGAGTTGGATGAGTCTAAATGTGATTTCGTAGGTGTTTGGAGTGATCGCTAGTAATGGTGATGTTATGCCTCCATTCATCTTCCTCGACACTGAGGCCTACATCAAGTGCCTTGAGGAGGTAGTGCTGCCCTGGGTCAAGAAGGTGGCTGCTGGAAGACACTATGGCTGGCAACACGAGTCTGCACCCTCCCATATGAAAATTAGGAACAACTTTGGTTCAAAGATAGAGCCTTGGGGACGCCTAGATTAATGCAGAAAGGCCGTTCAAATTGCAAATTTAAATGTCTTTACATTTTCAGAACCTATCTAACGTTCTATTAATGTAACAGCCAAAATATTTAAATTAAAAAATGACATCACGTTCACATGGCATTGAATATATTCAAGAATTTAAAATAACTAACGCATCAAATCTGAAATAAAGGTACTGAGTCGTCCCAGGGTATTAATCCTTGACAATAACTGACGTAATTGAAAGTGCGAAATAGATTTTAAAAAATAACAGACGAATTATGGGCATATCCTTCATAATTTCAATCCCAACATCGTCCGGATATTAATCCACAAGTTAGAGAAAAAATATTCAAAAATATGAGCACAACTAGAGCGATTATATTGAATTGCAGCCATGTTATCTTCTAATATTCTCAAATACGTTTTTATGTTTCAATAACACCATACTGGCAGGGATTATAATATAATATCAAGTGTTGCACCGAGTCAGATGGCATTTTATAATTAACACGGAATAATCATTGTGTTTGATATACTCTTGTTTTTGTTTTTTTATCAGTTCCTTTATTGTCTGTAGACAGTCAAATATTTTTGAGTACTTTTACGACTAATTTTAGATGTTCGATAATAAGGTGATAAAGTGTTTACAATTTATTCATTATCTCCTTTTTCATCAAATAGAATTACTTTTCATGGAATGAATTTTAGGGATCTATCTCTGTATACAATGCTAAATTGTTGCAGAATGCTTCTCTATTTTTCAAAAGGTCTGTTATTATGCCACCTTCAGAAACTGCTTCTCCGCATTTGACATTTTGATGCGGTAACCTCATTTCATGTAGTTTTCATTTACTCCAGCAACCTCGCTATGATCTGATTGAATAACTGCTACAGATATGTTTTTTTAAAGTTTAGAAACATACATATTTAATTATTACACCTCAGTGATCCTTATGGCCTTGTTTCTGTGTCTGGTGACTAACATTCCGTCTTTCAATGCGTATCCATCTTAATTATTCCAGTGTAAACCTACGTTCTTGATTTTTGTGCAAACTGTATTTGTGTATATATTTTTAACTTTTGTGTAAACCGGATCTAAGTCTACCTTTTTGCCTCTAGTATAAACTGTATATACTTGACTCTAGAAAGAAAGAAAGAAAGAAGAAAGAAAGGTAATGTAGATATGAACAGAAAGTGATAGATAGATAGATAGATAGATAGATAGATAGATAGATAGATAGATAGATAGATAACAGGCTGAGATAGATAATAATAATAATAATAATAGCTATCCACTTGTATTTGAGGATACCTATCTACTAGGGTGGCTAGCCAACCCCAATCTCGCTGAGGCACATTTGTTTTTGTTCAACACCCACGGAGCCCACCTGTGGTTTATACTGCAGCTATGCTGAGCAGACCTTAGTTACGGGTTTCATGGTCAGAAAGCGAACGTTCTGATCACTCGTCTACGAGCATAGATAGATAGATAGATAGATAGATAGATAGATAGATAGATAGATACTAATTGGATGAGATAGAAAGATAGATAGATAGATAGATAGATAGATAGATAGATAGATAGATAGATAGATAGATAGATAGATACTAATGGGATGAGATAGATACGAACAGGATGAGATAGATAATATACGAACAGGATGAGATAGATACGAACAGGATGAGATAGATAGATAGATAGATAGATAGATAGAGAGAGAGAGAGAGAGAGAGATGGACTGTGATAGATAGATAGATAGATAGATAGATAGATAGATAGATAGATAGATAGATAGATAGATACGAACGGGATGAGATAGATAATATACGAACAGGATGAGATAAATACGAACAGGATGTGATAGATAGATAGATAGATAGATAGATAGATAGATAGATAGATAGATAGATAGATACTAATTGGATGAGATAGATAGATAGATAGATAGATAGATAGATAGATAGATAGATAGATACTAATGGGATGAGATAGATAGATACGAACAGGATGAGATAGATAATATACGAACAGGATGAGATAGATACGAACAGGATGAGATAGATAGATAGATAGATAGATAGATAGATAGATAGAGAGAGAGAGAGAGAGATGGACTGTGATAGATAGATAGATAGATAGATAGATAGATAGATAGATAGATAGATACGAACGGGATGAGATAGATAATATACGAACAGGATGAGATAAATACGAACAGGATGTGATAGATAGATAGATAGATAGATAGATAGATAGATAGATAGATAGATAGATAGATAGGGAGAGAGAGATGGACTGGGATAGATAGAGAGAGAGATGGACTGGGATAGATAGATAGAGAGAGAAATAGAGAGAGATGGACTGGAATAGATAGATAGATAGATAGATAGATAGATAGATAGATAGATAGATAGATAGATAGATAGATAGATAGATTAAATATGATGGCGAACTGTTAATCAAAACATAAAATAGAACAAACTGGACTGACAAAAGAAATAAATAAAGACAGAAAGAAAGAACGAAAAAAGAAAGAAAGAAAGAAAAAAGAAACAAGTAAAAATTCCAAATGAATGATTTTCAAAATGAAAAAAAAAACATAGAACTTGAAAAAAAGGAAAGCAAAAATGAAATATTAAAAAGAAAGATTGATGAAAAAGAAATGCAAAAAATCTAAAAGAAAGCAAAATATAAAGCGAAAGACTTATTAAAAAGAACGAAGGAAAATAATCTTGAGAAAAAAGAGACATAGAATGGTGTTATTGTCAAAAAGAAAGAAAACGTATGAGAAAAAATTATAAAAAAAAAAGCGAGAAAGAATAATAAAAAAAAACTCCAAAAGAAAGAATTAAATTATCGTAAAAAAGAAAGAATTAAATTATCGTAAAAAACAAAGAATTATGAAAGCCAAAGATCGTTAAATGAAGAAAGGAAGAAAATCTGGAAATCTACTTCTTTGGAAACGTAAAAGGAATATCCCCGGTTAGAAACAACTCCGTATTTATTTGTTCAGGTTTTTCATTCTGAGAGAGAATCATTTTGTTTTCTTTTTACCCAGTGGAAAAGAAGAATATTGCAAGACTATAAAGCATCTTTTTCCTTTTTGTGAGAAGTGTCACGACATGGTACCGCGGATCGAACACACCACCTTTTCCCCTTTATCAGACGGTTTTGTTAGCCAAATCAAACTAGATTCAATAGTGGAAGAAAAAAAAAACATTTATAATGAACTGGCCGAAAGGGATCGAGGAAGAGAGTGTCAAAGGTTACATCGAGCGAAATACACACACGTTAAGGAATTTCTTTAACTAGTCAGAAGAATGTCTGTAGTTATTCATATAATTTTTGATATTGCACCCGTCATCTAGTTTGGCATTCTGTACTGTTCCTTACGTTTCGGCCAAGAAACACTCTGACCTTCATCAGTATTTCTGAATTTGTGAATTTGTGACAGCATTTGAAAGACTTAAGACTTATTCTCAAAATGTGATGCCCGAGTAACCAAATGTGGATTCGATTCAATCTGTGTTTGTTGTAACTTTTGTACTGCAATTCGTACATTATTTTTTTTTTAATTATTTCTTTCTTTCTGTCTGTCTTTCTTTTTGCTTGTCTTTCTTTCAACTCATTCTGTAGCTGATTTTCTTTCTTTATTTTTCTTCATTTTCTTTTTTGTTTCTTTTTTCCTCCAGTTTGTTTAATTTTTTTTTTCTATTTTTCCTTCTGTTCACTCAATTTATGAATCGTTATTGCAATTCATTCTTCTCGTTTTCCTTTCTTTCTTTTTTTTCTATCTTTTATTCTTTCTTTCTCTTTTCTGATTTTAATGTTTATTTCGTTAATTCTTTCTTTCTTTTTTCCTTCTATTTTAATTTCTTTCTTTCTTTTTCTTTAACTTTTATGTTAATTCTTTCTTTTTCTTTCTTTTTAAATTTCATTAATTCCTTCTTCAATTATTTCTTTCTTTTTATTTCTTTAATTCTTTCTTGCTTGCTTTTTGTCTTCTTTTCAACTCATTCTGTAGATCGTTATCTTTCTTCGTTTTTCTTCATTTTCTTTTTTGTTTCTTTGTCTCATGAATTTTTTTTTAAATTCTTTCTTTCTGTTTTTCTTTCTTTTCACTGAAATTTACAAATCGCTATTGCTATTCATTCTTCTCGTATTCCTTTCTTTCTTTTTTCTATATTTTATTCTTTCTTTTCTTATTTCTTTCTTTAATGTTTTTGCATTAATTTTTTCTTTTTTTTCTTTCTTTAATTCTGATTTAATTAATGTCTTTATTTCTTTCTTCAATTTTTTCTTTCTTTTTCTTTCTTTAATTGTGTCTTTCTTAGTCTATATTTACTTATCTCTTTCTTCAATTCATTCATTCTTTTTTCTTTCCTTAATTCTTTTTCTTTAATTATTTCTTTCTTTTCTTTATTTAAAACTTTTTCTTTAATTCCTTTTCTATAATTCTTCCTTTTTCTTAATTTAATTATTTCTTTAATTAATTCTTTCTTACTTGAATTAATTCTTTCTTTATTCTTCCTTTTTTTATTTATTTCATTCTTCCTGTCTTTTTTCTTTCTATAATTCTTTCTTTCGTTTTTCTTTCTTTTATTCTTTCTTTCTTTTTTCTCTCGTTAATTCTTTCAATCTTTAATTCTTCTTTTCTTTCGTTCTTTCTTTCTTTTTTCTTTAATTGTGCCTTTCTTTTTTCTTTTTCTTTCTTTTGCTTTCTTTAACTCTTTCTTTACGTTTTCTTTCAATTCGTTCTTTCTTTTTCTTTAATTCTTTTTTTCTTTTTTCTTCCTTTAAATCTTTCATTCTTTCTTTCATTATTTGTTAAATGTTTTTTTGTCTTTTTCCTCTTTAATAATTTCTTTCTTTCTTCTTAATTCTTTAATTCTGTCTTTCTTTATTTTCCTCATTCTTTTTATTCTGCTTTTTTTCTGTAATTCTTCCTTTTTTTGCTCTTTAATTCTTTCTTTCTTTAATTCTTTTTCATTAATACTTACTTTTTCTATCTTTAATTTTCTTTCCTTTTTATTTCATTAATTCCGACTTTCTTTTTCTTCCTTCAATTCTTTCTTACTTCAAATTTGTTTTTCTTTGTTTAATTCTTTCTTTCTTTTTATCACTTTAAATCTTTCTATATTTCTTTCTCTTTTTAATTCTTTCCTTCGTTAGTTCTTTTTTCTTTTTCTTTCCTTCTTTTTCCTTTCTTTTATTATTTCATTCTTTAATTCCTTTCAACTCATTCTGTAGATCGTTATCTTTCTTCGTTTTTCTTCATTTTCTTTTTTGTTTCTTTGTCTCATGAATTTTTTTTTAAATTCTTTCTTTCTGTTTTTCTTTCTTTTCACTGAAATTTACAAATCGTTATTGCTATTCATTCTTCTTGTATTCCTTTCTTTCTTTTTTCTATATTTTATTCTTTCTTTTCTTCCCTTTTTCTTATTTAATACTTTTTATTTCTTTTTTCTTTCTTTAATTCTTCCTTTCATTCTTTCTTTCTTTTTTTTACTTTAATTCTTTCTTTCTTTTTTCTTTCTTTAATACTTTTTCATTAAGTCTTTCTTTTTTCTTAATTTCATTCTTCCATTTTTTTTCCTTTTAGTTTTCTTCTATTTTCTTTGTTTAGTTTTTTCTTTCTTTACTTCTTCCCTTTTTCTTATTTAATACTTTTTATTTCTTTTTTCTTTCTTTAATTCTTTCTTTCAGTCTTTCTTTCTTTGTTTTACTTTAATTCTTTCTTTCTTTTTTCTCTCTTTACTTTCTTTTCTTTAATAATTTAATAATAAATTTCTTGCTTTACATCTTTCTTTTCCTTCCTTCAATAATATCATTCCGTTTTCTTTAATTCTTTCTTTCTTTCTTCAATTCTTTCGTTTTTTTTTCCTTTTTTTTCCTTTTTAATTCTTTCTTTCTTTTTTTCTTTCTTTAATACATTCTTTTTTCTCTCCTTTAATTTATTCTTTTTTTCTTTCTTTAATTTCGTCTTTCTGGTTTCTTTCTTTATTTTTTGCACCTTTAGTTCTTTCTCTCTTTTTAATTTCTTTAATTCTTTCTATCTTTCTGTTTTCTTTCTGTCTGTCTCTTCTTTAACAGATTTTCTCATTTTTCTTCTTTGATTTTTTTTATTTTTTCTCGCTTTAATTATTTTTTTTGTTTCATTAATTCTTTTTTTTTTACTTTCTTTATTTCCTTTTTTGTATCTTTAATTCTTTCTTTCCTTCTTTTCCATTTTTTTAATTCTTTCTTCCTATAAATATTTCCTTCTTTTTTAATTCTTTTATTTCTTTTTTCTTTCGTTAATTCTTTCAATCTTTAATTCTTCTTTTCTTTCGTTCTTTTTTCTTTCTTTTTTCTTTAATTGTGTCTTTCTTTTTTCTTTTTCTTTCTTTTGCTTTCTTTAACTCTTTCTTTACGTTTTCTTTCAATTCGTTCTTTCTTTTTCTTTAATTCTTTCTTTCTTTTTTCTTCCTTTAATTCATTCCTTATTTTCCTTTAATTCTTTCTTGTTCAATTTTCGTTCTTTAATTCTTTCTTTGTTTAATTCTTTCTATTATCTTTCCTTAATTCTGTATTTCCTTTTTTCGTTGTTTTATTCTCTCTTTCATTTTCTTTCTTTAATTCATTCTTTTTCTATCTTTATTTCTTATCCTTTAATTCTTTCTTTCTTTTTCTTTCTTTATTTCTTTCTTTTTTTTAATTCTTCCTCTAATTCTTCTTATCTTTTTTCTCACATTAATTCTGTCTTTTTTTTCTTTCCTTAATTCTATTTTCTTTTTTCTTCCTTTAAATCTTTCATTCTTTCTTTCATTATTTGTTAAATGTTTTTTTGTTTTTTCCTCTTTAATAATTTCTTTCTTCTTAATTCTTTAATTCTGTCTTTCTTTATTTTCCTCATTCTTTTTATTTTGCTTTTTTTCTGTAATTCTTCCTTTTTTTGCTCTTTAAGTCTTTCTTTCTTTAATTCTTTTTCATTAATACTTACTTTTTCTATCTTTAATTTTCTTTCCTTTTTATTTCATTAATTCCGACTTTCTTTTTCTTCCTTCAATTCTTTCTTACTTCAAATTTGTTTTTCTTTGTTTAATTCTTTCTTTCTTTTTATCACTTTAAATCTTTCTATATTTCTTTCCCTTTTTAATTCTTTCCTTCTTTAGTTCTTTTTTCTTTTTCTTTCCTTCTTTTTCCTTTTCATTTTATTATTTCATTCTTTAATTCCTTCTTTCTTTTTCATTTTTCAATTCTGTCTGCCTTTTTACTTTCTTTAATTCTTTCTTTCTTTTTTAATTCATTCTTTCTTTAATTCTTCCTTTTTTCTTTCTGAAATTCTTTCTCTTTCTTTCTTTAATTCTTCTTTGTTTTTCTTTCTTTAATTCTTCTTTCTTTTTCATTCTTTAATTTTTGTTCCCTTTTTCTTTCATTAGTTTTTCTTTTTTTCTTTAATTCTTTTTTCTTTTTCTTTCTCTAATTCTTTCTTTAATTCTTTCTATCTTCTTTCTTTCTTTTTCTTCCTTTAATTCTGTCTTTTTTATACTTTGTATATTCTTTCTTTTTCTAAGTCTTTTTTTTATTTTTTCTTTCTTTCTTTTTCATCCTTTAATTCTGTCTTTTTTCAATTTTGTATATTCTTTCTTTTTGTAAGTCTTTTCTTATTTTTTCTTTCTTTAATTCTTCCTTCGCACTCACTTTGGTCATCGTTTTCATTCCTAATTTTTCTTCATCTTCATTTCTTTCGTTCTTTTATATTTTCTTTTCTTAATTCTTTTTTCCTTTCTTTCTTTTCACTCACTTCCTACATCGTTATCACTTTTTATTTTATCTTCGGATTCTCTTCTTTCTTTCTTTTTTTTTTTGTTTTCTTTCTCTATCTTTCTTTTTTTGCATTTTCTTCTTTGGCATTTTCTTTTCTTTTTTCATTTTCATTTGTTTGTTTATTTCTTTTTTCTTTAATTAATTCGTTCTTTCTTTCTTGTTCCTTCATCCTTTTTTTATAGCTTTTCTTCAATCTTTTTCGCTTTTTTTTTATTTCCCTGTTCTCTTTCTTACTTTTCTTTCTTTTCTTTCTTTGCACTCGCTTCCTACCTTGTTATATCACTTCATTTTTTCGTATCACGTTAAAACACCGGTCCCCGTACGATCACCGAAGTTAAGCAATGGTGAACTTGGTCAATACCTAGATGGGTGAACACTTGAGAATACTAAGTGTTTCAAGCTTGGATGTGCGGGTGATGTAATAATATAATGACTCGGAATTATTAATCGGAGAGCGGAGTTCAAATTCCCATTATATCCACTTACGTACAAATAGCCTTGGGAAAGGTATGAATACATCTTTTCTCCCCTCGCCTATAGATTAAGTAGAAAGCCCCCACCCCCACTAAAAATATTAAAATTTGAAAATATTTTTCTTGCTTTAAATAACCTGCAAAAGGTTTATAAACCATAGAAAACGAAATAATCAACAAGAGAAAAAACATTTATGCCAACACGTTTCGATGCTTGAGGAACACTTTCCTTCAAGTAAATCAATTCATTTTCCTTTTTCTCTGTCTGTCAGTCATTCAGTCAGTTTTTTTCTCTTCGTCTTTTTTCTTTTCTCTTTTCTTTTATTTTCTTCTCCAATAGTTTTCTTCATTTTCTATTTTCATTTATTACTTTTTTCGTTTTCTTTTTTCTTCATTCTTCACTTTTTTCCTCATTTCGTTTCAATTCTTTTTCGTCTTTCTTCTTTCGTTCAGGAACTTCTTTATTTCTTTCTTTCTTTCTTTCTTTCTTTCTTTCTTTCTACCGATCTACGCTATCAAATCTTTCCTTTCTCAGTCTTTTGTTGTTGTTTTCTTAAACAGAACTTCTGCACACACAGACGTAATATATAAATTTATATACAAGATGTGGTAAAATTATGGCATACATAATAATCTCATGAATTGACCCTCGCAGAAAAAGTTCTGAGAAAATTCCCAGATGTTCCTTGATCAAATTTATTGATAAATTCAAAAATATTACAAATATAAAAAAAAATACACTCAAAATTTACATCTGTATCCATACCTCTAAGCATATTACACATACAGGTTCGTTACGCGGTGACAATAGTCAATAATTAGTATAGATTAGAAAAATATAGACAATGTAAGTGTGTCATATGTACTTTTATTTTTATAAGGAGTTTAATATGGTAAAAAGATACTATCAATTTTGAGACCATCACATTTAGAAAGTATGTCAAATATAGCACCCAAATTATTATTATTATGTCTTACGTTTTTTTTTATACATATATGCATTGTGCCAGATGAACTTAAACCATTGAAACGTAAGTCACACATCTAAACGTAGGTATTTGTATATGTATAATTATTAATATATACCTTTGCTCTGTCACGTCGAGCACTGTTATGTTTGCACATCATGAATGAATTTGATGATTATTTATTTGCTTGCCATTCTATGCATGTGAACACGTCAACGATATATATATATATATATATATATATATATATATATATATATATATATATATATATAATGAATCATTCATACAAAACGTAGATTAGTAAAGTTAATGATATAAAATGGCGAAAACTCTTCGCAAACAAAATTTTAAAGTTGCATTAACCTACGTACCACACGATGAATGTTATTATCCTTGTTTTAAATAACTACAAGCTGTATAAGGTCTTTTTTAAAATCTGCTAGTACTTTCAACCGTACACACAGTCATCCTCAGGCATGGAAATTATTTTGTTTTTAGTAAATACTGGTATATATGCGGCTTGGTGATAGTAATCGTGGCTCCTGAGGGCACAGTCCTATGGTTACAGAGAACTCAGTAAGAATATGTGAGCGAACGGCGCTATATTGAGTCTGATTTGCAATCTCTTTATCACCGAGGCCCGGCGGAACAGTGGGTATAATGTTTGCTTGACAACCTAACTATCAGGGTTTCAATTCTCGGTAGTGGATGCGCACTGCTGATGAGTCCCAAATATAGGACGAAACGGTTGTCCAGTGCTTTCTGCATTCTGTTGAGGTTTCTTTCAGAGTCGATGAATTACTTAATTATATTTATCAAATCCTCCTAATAATTTCTATCATATAGATATATATATATATATATATATATATATATATATAATGAGATCGTAAAAAGAGAAAAAACGTGTAGAAAAAAAACATAATAATAACGATAACTAATTATGTATCTAAATATATATGTATGTATGTATATATATATATGTGTGTGTGTATATATATATATATATATATATAACATAATAGTAATAGATAATAACAACACTTGTATACATAAATTATATATATATATATATAATTATTAAATCCCCCTAGTAATTTCTATCATGTACATCATTGCTTGAACCGGCTTCTAATGCTCTCGGCTTGGTGATAGTAGTCGTGGCTCCTGGGGGCACAGTCCTATGGTTAGAGAGAATCTCAGTTGAGTTCCACCACGGAATATGTGAGCAAGCGGCGCTATATTGAGTCTGATTTGCAATCTCTTTATCACCGAGGCCCATTAGAACAGTAGGTATTATGTCAGATTGACAACCTAACTGTCAGGGTTTCAATTCTCGGTAGTGGCTGCGCACTGCTGATGAGTCCCAAATATAGGACGAAACGGCCGTCCAGTGCATTCTGTTGAGATTTCTTTCAGACTTGATGAATTATATATATTATTTTTGGGTTGCCCCAATTATTTTCTCAAAATTTCTTTAATGGATGGTGGGTTTTTGACTTCTATAAATGCTTTTCCAATTTCCCTGTAAAACTTCTTCAGATATTATTATTACTATTATTTCCTTTGATTTCTGTTGTATACATATTTCCTTCCGGGTCCCAACCAGAGACCTAAGGTCAGAAATGGCATCATGACATTTTTCACTGAGCATTTTTGAGAAGAAAAAAATAAAATAAATAATAAAACAACGTAAAATCACTTACATAGAATTTATTATTTAGTATTATTATTATTATTGCTTTTTCTCTTTTTATTTTCATTATTATTACTACTAGTATCAATATTACTATTCAGACATGGGTAAACACTAATTATAACGTTTATAGTACTGATATATATATATATATATATATATATATATATATATATATATATATATATATATATATTCAGAATGTTCATTAATGAGTACGCATTCTGACACTGTAATTAGCCGAATTCTTGTCTGCAATATAGCGGGGTTTATTGAGAAGTGTTAGGCATCAACAATGAAAACTAAATACATATTGAGGGTGTACAGAAATAGTTGTTATTATTATCGATTTATTGACATTATCAGAGAGGATAACACCTAACCGGATAAAAAGGCAAACTATTAACTATCAAATAAGAAAAAACGAAATAATCTGCAAACGAAGACAAGTATATCCAACATTACAAGTTTTAGCATTAATTGAAAAAAAAAGTATTTAAACAATCAATAAATGAAAAAGAAATTCGATGTTTAAAAAAAAAATGAATAAAAATAAAAAACGGATTGCACCTATATATTTTCAAAAACTTTCGAAAACCCTACAATATTTCGGAAACTTAGCCTTCAAAACTGAATATAACATTGTTAATAACATTTGTTTTGGGTTACAAACAAAAGAAGACTCAGCTGTTAGGTGACATCGGTCCTTCTTTATGGCAGCGAATGTTGGACGATTTTCTCAAAGACGAAGAAGAGACTCGAGGCGATGGAGATATGGTTCTACAGAAGGATGCTGAGGATATCATGGAACGAGCGTGTGAGCAACGATGAGATCTTAGAGAGGATACAAACAAGGAAGAAGGCTTATACTTAACATCAGGAAGAGGCAGCTGAAGTTTCTGGGACACATAATGAGGAAGGAGGGCCTGGAGAATCTGATAAACACGGGTCGAATAGAGGGAAAGAGAGACAAGGGAAAACAATGCGTGACATACCTAGCGGGCTTTTAAGCAAGTGGATGAGAGAACGTTGTTTCGGGGAGGTGGCAGTGGGAAGGAACTTATTGGAGGCTACAAGGGATAGGAGGAAGTGGAGAGCCATGATCGCCTACGTCCTGAACGGACACGGCACATAAAGGTCGAATAGAGGGAAAGAGAGACAAGGGAAAGCAACGCATGACAAACATAGTCTGGGAGAGGAAACAGAAGCAAGAAACTTGTTGAGAGCTGCAAGGGATAGAGGGAGGTGGAGAGCCATGATCGCCTACGTCCTGAAAGGACATGGCACATAAAAAGAAAAGAATCGTTTTCTTCTGACACTTCGAAAGATGAAGCAAAATGGAAAATGAATAATGAGAGTATAAGGAGACAACATCCAACACATGTTCACATACGCACGCATACACACGGATACACACGCGCACATACATACGCGCGTACACGCACACGCACACGTCCTGGGTATGACGATAAACTACATCCGCGTCCTGGGTAAGACGACAAAACTACGTCCGCGTCATAGGTAAGACAATAAACTACGTCCGCGTCATGGGTAAGACGATAAACTACATCCACGTCATAGGTAAGACGATAAACTACATCCGCGTCCTGGGTAAGACGACAAGCTACATCGAACAGGAAGGTCTCTGATCAGGAGGTTTTGAGGAGCGTGGAACGACCTCTTGTTGGTGTACCTAGGTCCACTCTGACACAGGGTGGTAACCCCAGTTAGGGTCCCAGATATAAACTGGGGTCAAAACACTATGAAAGTGTGAATATTGTTTTTAGAATTTGTGACCCTGGGTTTCACACTTTTGCGATAGCAAAAAGGGAAACCCAGGGTCACAAACTCAATCAATCAACAAATATATATATATATATATTTATATTTATATTTATATATATATATATATATATATATATATATATATATATATATATATATATATAAATATATATATAGGCTACAGATAGAGGTTACAACATTATATATATATAAATACAGAGGCTACACATATATATATATATATATATATATATATATATATATATATATATATATATATATATAGAGAGAGAGAGAGAGAGAGAGAGAGAGAGAGGGTTTATATATATATATATATATATATATATATATATATACATTATAAATATATATATATATATACATACAGAGGTACAACATTATATATATATATTATAAATAATATATATATAGAGAGAGAGAGAGATAGATAGATAGATAGATAGATAGATAGAGAGAGAGAGAGAGAGAGAGAGAATAATGTCAAACTGGAAAAATGTATTTTTCTAAATACTCTTTGTTGATATATAAATTTATACAAAATTATATGTTGTGATATCATATATATATATATATATATATATATATATATATATATATATATGTATGTATATATATGTGTGTATATATATATATATATATAGAGAGAGAGAGAGAGCGAGAGATGTGCGTTTCTTTATGTATATATATACATTAATATTTATAATATTTATGTTAAATAATAAATAAATTAAATATTAAATATTTATATTTATATAAATATATGTAATGTATGTATACATTATACGAAATTATTTGTTGTGATACTATATATATCTATGTGTGTGTGTTGTTATATCATATATATATAGAGAGAGAGAGTGAGAGAGAGAGACAGACAGACAGAGATAGAGTTAGATAGAGAGGGAGGAGGGAGATATGCGTTTCTGTATATATGTATGTATGTATTGCAATGCAGATTATTTTAATTAAACATGTATTTTGATGGACATACCCCCCAACACAGCCTAAAAACAGAAAAACTTGAGAGGTTCTTTTTTCTTCATAAGATTTTCTACGTTAAAGCCGGAAGCGGGGGGGGGATATTCATTCCAATTTCACTGCTTGAAAAACTAAGTGTCTAAGATGCCTGTGCGATGAGGATGAGTCATTAGATAACATTAATTGCCTCATTTATACATATTTTTATATACAGCGTGACTTGAGTGGATTGTCGCCATTTTATATTTTTAATTTCGCGCATGCGCGTTGTTTGTTTTTTATTTTGTCGATTGCACGGTATAATAGGGCCAGTTGGGCTGCGTCTGTGAGAAAAAAAAAGTGCCCAATGACGCAATTCACTCCGCCAGAAATTTGGAAACGGCATGCGGTACTGCTTGGCATTCGCGCCGGAAGTTCAGAGTGTCTGGACGTCAATCTGAGAACACTGCAGGGGATTCGGAAAGATATATTCAGTCAACATCATGGTGTTTGGTGGTATTACTAGTAATGTCGACGTTATGCCCCATCCATTTCCCACAGGCAGCCAAAGTCTACACGGAGTGCTTTGAGGAGATAGTTCAAGAGGGTGGCGGATGGAAGACCAAATATCTGGCAACATGACTTTGCACTGTGACACAAAAGCAGGAGACCCCCAGTCATGGATGCTATGAAAGTTCTGCAATATAAAAAATTTAAGTTATCTCCCCTTGGTTGATAAGACCAGCTGACAGGAAGATGGGTCCATTTTTCTGATGATAATGGGTAAGACAAAAATTTACGCGCCAAATAGAATTCAAGCGCCAAAGCTTTAGTGGCTTCAAGACAAGTGAACTGAACGGACGCGTTTTTAGCCTACTCCAGGAACAGGTGATGCTGGCCACGAGCAAACCTGAATGGTGCAGCAGCTCGGGAACAGTACCCACTCCACCATTGGCTCACAGTACCTGTTAAGCCGTATGAGGAGTTTGGAAGTCATCGGAGAATAATTTTTATTCATTTTTTTTTTATTTTGAAAAATCTTCCTAATTTTAATTACAATCTTCTTACCTAAATAATATACTTTTCAGTTACTATTAATGTTAAGTCAAAGTACGAAATTTGAAATGGCTGAATCTAAAATATTTCAAATAAAGAATTATTTTTAATATTTTTTTTGATCTTTTCTGTATTATGTACACTGTTTACATTATTCGGACTATTGTCCTCATCTTTCTCGCCATATTTATTACAACGTTTCAGCCATTGTACGCTCCGGCCTTCTTCAGGTGGTTGGAATGTCGAACTTAACATCTTTATTTCGCTCACTTGTGTAGACTGTTCTAGTTCCACGTGCCATGTTTAATGGATGCATGTGCCATGTCCTCAAGGACACATGGCACAGTGTATAAAAGCATTGTTTAGATCCAGTGACAGGACCCAAAGAGTGTGAGTTCAATACCCGGTTAGGGCAGTGGAGAATTTTCAGAGGGAAATTAATAGGAGATTACTGATAACTGACACCCATTGAATCATTTATTTTTTTTTATTTTGAAAACTCTTCCTATTTTTCATTACAATTTTCAGTACGTTATAATATTTTTCAGTTTCTATTAATTTTAACTCAAAGTACAATGTTTGAAGTACCTGCATTTAAAATATTTCAAATAAAGATTTATTTTTAATATTTTTTGTTTGTTGATATTTTCAAAATCGGGTATGATATACCCATGGTTAGTAGTGATGTAAATTTAACTGATGTTTACTGTTCTAGGGTTAATAAAATATTTGATTATATGTTTATATACAAAATATTGTATAGAAAAAAGAACTGACTTTATGGTCATATATAAAATATTGTATTTGATGTTATGAACTAGCAACATGCAATGGAACGCTGAATTGCATGTTTTTCCGCGTGTTGGGAGAGTATAAAAAATAGGTTATCTCTCCTTGGTTGGTAAGACCCGCTGATAGGGAGATGGGTTCATTTATTTGATGATAATGAGTAAGACACAAATTTAAGCGCCAAATAGGCGATAGAGCTTTACAGGCTTCAAGACGAGTGAACTGAACGGACGTGATTTTAGCCTACTCCATGAACAGGTGATGCTGGCCACGAGGAAAACTGAATAATGCATAGACATGCAGTCATCAGATGGTGGATATGAGCAGCATCAGATAAATTTTTCAATAAATTTCAAACATGTATTTGGATCTCGTCCTCGATATCATTACTTTAACTGCTAATGTTTTAACAATCCTCTTTTCTTATTCTCCTTGTATAATGTATTTCTCATATAAAGTATGCCTTTTATAATATACAATTGTCTCGTCTTTGTTCATCTGCCACGACTCAACTTGGGGAGTCGTTAAATTTCTCACATTTTGCTAAAACGTATTTGCAAATAAGCAATTTCGCCAAACATATGCGTAATTTCACTAAACAAATAAACATTTTACTATCTTTGTATGTGTGCAATTTTGCTGAAAGCATAAAGCAATTTTGTTGGCATGATGACAGAGGTATTTTGAAAAAATAAACAGGACAAATTTGTACACAAAGTCATCGGACGAGAGAGAGAGAGAGAGAGAGAGAGAGAGAGAGAGAGAGAGAGAGAAAAATAACTCCTAGTCTGCTGTTTTTTGTTTTTATATATATATATATATATATATATATATATATATATATATATAGATATATGAATAAAATAATTTTACTTCACCGTTCAGTGAAATAAATCAGGACACGTGGTGTCCAAAATAGAAGTAAAAATTACATAATTTTTATTATCTGAAGATGGATAATGACAAGGAGTGAAAGCCCTAGGACCAAGTGAAAAAAAAATTAATTTAAGTTTGGAATTGTTTAGGAAGTGTTATGGTCTGGTTCCTTGTACCACGGTGATAGTCCAAGGTAGAACCAATAAAGAAGAACTCGAACACGGATATGGAATAACACAAATATATTACAAACAGGAATATATACAGAGAAGTAGAAAGTGTTAGTACGAACAATCAGGTTTAGTAGTAATTGTCTGAACGCGACTCTGTTTCGGACTGCCTCTGACTCGACTGACTGACTCGCTCGCTCTGACTGACTGACTGACTCCTGACGGACTTCATTCCAGACTTCAGACTGAACACTATTTATTCACTCACCCCTCAACGAGGGCATCATGTGGCACAAGGCCGGTTTAACGTGGGATCACCGAGGCCATGGGCTCGGCCAAAAATATGCTGATATTTCTGCTAACATTTTTTCCTTCAAAAAATCTATATCTGATAACATTTTTTCCTTCAGAAAATCTATTTCTGATAATATCTTTTAATTTAAAAATTCTATTTCTGATAATATTTTTTCCTTCAGAAAATCTATTTCTGATAATATTTTTTCCTTCAAAAAATCTATTTCTGATAATATTTTTCTTCAAAAAATCTATTTCTGATAATATATTTTCCTTCAAAAAATCTAATTCTGATAATATTTTTTCCTTCAAAAAATCTATTTCTGATAATATTTTTTCCTTCAAAAAATCTATTTCTGATAATATTTTTTCCCTCAAAAAATCTTTTTCTGATAACATTTTTTCCTTCAAAAATCTATTACTGATAACTTTTTTTCCTTTAAAAAATTTATTTTTGATAACATTTTCTCCTCCAAAAAAACTATTTGTGATAATAATTTTTTCTTCAAAAAATTTGTTTCTGATAATATTTTTTCCTTCAAAAAATCTATTTCTGATAATATTTTACCTTCAAAAAATCTATTTCTGATAATATTTTTTCCTTCAAAAAATCTATTTCTGATAACATTTTTTCCTTCCAAAAATCTATTTTTGATAATATTTTTTCCTTCAAAAAATCTATTTTTGATAACATTTTTTCCTTCAAAAAATTTATTTCTGATAATATTTTTCTTCAAAAAATCTATTTCTGATAATATTTTTTCCTTCAAAAACCTATTTCTGATAACATTTTTTCCTTCAAAAAATCTATTTCTGATATTTTTTCCTTCAAAAAATCTATTTCTGATAATATTTTTTTCTTCAAAAAATCTATTTCTGATAATATTTTTTCCTTCAAAAAATTTATTTCTGATATTTTTCCTTCAAAAATCGATTTCTGATAATATTTTTTCCTTCCAAAAATCTATTTCTGATATTTTTTCCTTCAAAAAATCTATTTCTGATAATGTTTTTTCCTTAAAAAAATCTATTTCTGATAACATATTTTTATAAATCTATTTCTGATAATATTTTTCCTTCAAAAAATCTATTTCTGATAATATTTTTCCTTCAAAAAATTTCTGATCTTTCCTTTCTGATAATATTTTTTCCTTCAAAATATCCTATTTTTCTTTCATAAAATTTTTCCTTCAAAAAATCTATTTCTGATAAAATTTTTTCCTTCAAAAAATCTATTTCTGATAACATTTTTTCCTTCAAAAACCTATTTCTGATAACATTTCTTACTTCAAAAAATCTATTTCTGATATTTTTTTCCTTCAAAAAATCTATTTCTGATAATATTTTTTCCTTCAAAAAATATATTTCTGATAATATTTTTTCCTTCAAAAAATCTATTTCTGATACCATTTTTTCCTTTAAAAAATCTATTTCTGATAACATTTTTTCCTCTAAAAAATCTATTTCTGATAATATTTTTTCCTTCCAAAAATCTATTTCTGATAACATTTTTTCCTCTAAAAAATCTATTTCTGATAACATTTTCTCCTTCAAAAAAACTATTTCTGATAATATTTTTTCCTTCAAAAAATCTATTCCTGATAACATTTTTTCCTTTAAAAAATCTATTTCTGATAATATATTTTCATTCAAAAAATCCGTTTCTGATAATATCTTTTCCTTCAAAAAATCTATATCTGATAACATTTTTTCCATCAAAAACCTATTTCTGATAGCATTTTTTCCTTCAAAAAATCTATTTCTGATAATATTTTTTCCTTCAATAAATCTATTTCTTATAATATTTTTTCCTTCAAAAAATCTATTTCCGATAATATTTTTTCCTTCAAAAATCTATTTCCGATAATATTTTTGCTTCAAAAAATCTATTTCTGATAATATTTTTCCTTCAAAAATCTATTTCTGATAATATTTTTTCCTTCAAAAAATCTATTTCTGATAACATTTTTTCCTTTAAAAATTCTATTTCTGATAATATTTTTTCCTTCAAAAAATCTATTTCTGATAATATTTTTCCTTCGCTTGTAATTTTTTTTTTTTTTTTTACAAAAATGCATAGCCGGCAATTCTTGTCTTTGAAAAATGTATCGCCGGAAACACTTTTTTTTACAAAGCATTTCTGCTATTAAAACCCATTTCCACACCCCCACCGTGCCCCAACCCCAGTTTTGGTGTCAACCGCTTGCCCGCAGCTGCGGTCCCAACAGGTGCCACCACTCCGGGTCAGGGTGGATCCGGGAACACCAGCAACCAAGAGGTGGCCTCACGCTCCACAAAACCTCCCGACCAGAGGCCCCGCCGCTGATTGCAGTTTACCGTCTCACCCAGGACGCGGATGTAGTTTATCGTCGGAAAAACAAGATAAATAAATTCGACCCCCCCCAAAAAAAAACAGAGTTCAAAGACAATTCATACTTCATGAAATTACCCTAGCACGACGACCGGATCAAATCTGTGCCATCTAATTATCAAGTAGCTTTGAAAATACTTCATAAAGCTATGCATCCTTTCGAAAGAAAAAGTAATTGACTACTGTTATTTTTCGCCAACAAGAGACCGAAGGGCTTATAGAAAGAATTGAACCCTGCTTTCAAAATATATTTGGATTGCTCACAGACCGGTCTTCAAATCTGATGAACAAGTAGATATAAACTCCAGACTTCAACCATATCAGATTACGTCTGATACTGAAGTATTACCATCTACACCCAATGCCTTTTTTATATCCTAATGTTAATGGAGAAACTTCTGTGAAAACTGATTCTAATGGATCTCCTGAAAATGGAACCTGCTTCTAGGTATCAGTTATTAGATACTGTCACTGAAAAGGAGAAACTGTCAACTAATTTCAAAGAATTATGGAATGAGGAATATCTCTTGAGTCTAAGAGAAAGTTGCAAGGATCTACATGAAATTAATTTTAATGATAAAATACAAGTAGACTATATAGTACTAATTAAATATCCTGCAAAATCCAGACCATTCTGAAAACTTAGCAGAGTGAGTGAACTTCTCCATGGAAATGATGGAAATGTACGTTTCGTAAACATAGCAAAAGGAGATGAATCTTATAAGAATCATAACATACAACATCTGTTTACAATCGAATTTTCCTTGGCACATAATGCACAATATAGTCCTGGGAAAGGCTTTAAACTACACCCGTACCTTATTGGTCACTTATGACCACTGAAGTCCAGGGTAAGTCCTTAAAGTACATCCATTTCTTAATGTTCATTTATAACCACTAATACACCACTCCAGTCCTGGGTAAGATTTCAAACTGTATCCATTTCTTTTGGTCACATTCTGACCACTTACTGGCCATCCTTATCCTGGCCAACTCGGTCCTAAGTATGACTAAATTGCAACCTTATACTGACCAATCTTATCTAGTTCAAACTTGTCCATGATCAAAACATCAAACTCTATCTATGGTAGTGATAATGATAATTACTAGTGAATAAAGATACAATTTTCAATTCAAAATCTTCATTATTTACATTATTCGGACTATTGTCCTCATCTTTGTCCCCATATTTATTACAACGTTTCGGCCTTTCAGTATCTGTCTATATTTCTAAAATGAATTATTATGTACACTATTTACATTATTCGGACTATTGCCCTCATCTTTGTCGCCATATTTATTACAACGTTTCGGCCTTTCAGTATCTGTTTATATTTCTGAGATGAGTTATTATGTACACTATTTACATTATTCGGACTATTGTCCTCATCTTTGTCGCCATATTTATTACAACGTTTCGGCCTTTCAGTATCTGTCTATATTTCTGTGATGAGGTATTATGTACACTATTCACATTATTCGGACTATTGTCCTCATCTTTGTCGCCATATTTATTACAACGTTTCGGCCTTTCAGTATCTGTCTATATTTCTGAGATGAGTTATTATGTAAACTATTCACGTTATTCGGACTATTGTCCTCATCTTTGTCGCCATATTTATTACAACGTTTCGGCCTTTCAGTATCTGTCTATATTTCTGAGATGAGGTATAATGTACACTGTTTACATTATTCGGACTATTGCCCTCATCTTTGTCGCCATGTTTATTACAACGTTTCGGCCTTTCAGTATCTGTCTATATTTCTGAGATGAGTTATTATGTACACTGTTTACATTATTCGGACTATTGCCCTCATCTTCGTCGCCATGTTTATTACAACGTTTCGGCCTTTCAGTATCTGTCTATATTTCTGAGATGAGGTATAATGTACACTGTTTACATTATTCGGACTATTGCCCTCATCGTTGTCGCCATGTTTATTACAACGTTTCGGCCTTTCAGTATCTGTCTATATTTCTGAGATGAGTTATTATGTACACTATTCACATTATTCGGACTATTGTCCTCATCTTTGTCGCCATATTTATAACAACGTTTCGGCCTTTCAGTATCTGTCTATATTTCTGTGATGAGGTATTATGTACACTATTTACATTATTCGGACTATAGACCTCATCTTTGTCGCCATATTTATTACAACGTTTCCGCCTTTCATTATCTGTCTATATTTCTGAGATGAGGTATAATGTACACTGTTTACATTATTCGGACTATTGCCCTCATCTTTGTCGCTATGTTTATTCCAACGTTTCGGCCTTTCAATATCTGTCTATATTTCTGTGATGAGGTATTATGTACACTATTCACATTATTCGGACTATTGTCCTCATCTTTGTCGCCATATTTATTACAACGTTTCGGCCTTTCAGTATCTGTCTATATTTCTGAGATGAGTTATTATGTATACTATTCACATTATTCGAAATATTGTCCTCATCTTTGTCGCCATATTTATTACAACGTTTCCGCCTTTCAGTATCTGTCTATATATCTGAGATGAGTTATTATGTACACTGTTTACATTATTCGGTCTATTGTCCTCATCTTTGTCGCCATATTTATTACAACGTTACGGCCTTTCAGTATCTGTCTATATTTCTGAGATGAGTTATTATGTACACTATTCACATTATTCGGACTATTGTCCTCATCTTTGTCGCCATATTTATTACAACGCTACGGCCTTTCAGTATCTATCTATATTTCTGAGATGAGTTAATATGTACACTATTCACATTATTCGGACTATTGTCCTCATCTTTGTCGCCATATTTATTACAACGTTTCGGCCTTTCAGTATCTGTCTATATTTCTGTGATGAGGTATTATGTACACTATTCACATTATTCGAACTATTGTTCTCATCTTTGTCGCCATATTTATTACAACGTTTCAGCCATTGTACGCTCCAGGTGGTTGGAATGTTGAACTTAACATCTTTATTTCGCTCACTTGTGTAGACTGTTCTAATTCCATGTGCCATGTTTAATGGATGTATGTGCCACGTCCTGAAGGACACATAGCACAGTGTATAAAAGCGTTGTTTAGATTCAATAACAGGACCCAAAGAGTGTGAGTTCAATACCCGGTTAGGGCAGTGGAGAACTTTCAGAGGGAAATTAATAGGAAATTGCTGATAACTGACACCCATTGAATCATTTATTTTTTTTATTTTGAAAACTCTTCCTATTTTTCATTACAATTTTCAGTACGTTATAATATTTTTCAGTTTCTATTAATTTTAACTCAAAGTACAATGTTTGAAGTACCTGCATTTAAAATATTTCAAATAAAGATTTATTTTTAATATTTTTTGTTTGTTGATATTTTCAAAATCGGGTATGATATACCCATGGTTAGTAGTGATGTAAATTTAACTGATGGTTACTGTTCTAGGGTTAATAAAATATTTGATTATATGTTTATATACAAAATATTGTATAGAAAAAAGAACTGACTTTATGGTCATATATAAAATATTGTATTTGATGTTATGAACTAGCAACATGCAATGGAACGCTGAATTGCATGTTTTTCCGTATGTTGGGAGAGTATAAAAAATAGGTTATCTCTCCTTGGTTGGTAAGACCCGCTGATAGAGAGATGGGTTCATTTATTTGATGATAATGAGTAAGACACAAATTTAAGCGCCAAATAGGCGATAGAGCTTTACAGGCTTCAAGACGAGTGAACTGAACGGACGTGATTTTAGCCTACTCCATGAACAGGTGATGCTGGCCACGAGGAAAACTGAATAATGCATGGACATGCAGTATTCAGATGGTGGATATGAGCAGCATCAGATAAATTTTTCAATAAATTTCAAACATGTATTTGGATCTCGTCCTCGATATCATTACTTTAACTGCTAATGTTTTAACAATCCTCTTTTCTTATTCTCCTTGTATAATGTATTTCTTATATAAAGTATGCTTTTAAATTGTTCAATTGCCTCGTCTTTGTTCATCTGCCATGAATTTAGGGAGTCTCCAAATTTTCAACAGAGACCAAATCAACCATTACATCTGGCCACCTATCTACCTAAAATTCAATCCCCCCCTCCCCACCTTGATTATGATGTCTGGGCTGCAGCTGAGCCAGAGACCAATAAAACACATCAAAGATGAATTGAAGACAAGGATTGTGGTAGCATTCACCGACTTAAACATGAAGACCTCCCGGATGAGTTGCTGGAGATTCCGAAGGCCGTGGTTGAAACGAATGCAGATTTTATTGAATACATTTAACTCTTTAGTGTTTCAAGATATTTTGGTGCAATTTTGGTAAATATATCTGTTAAAATGAGATGCCAGTGTTATTTTCACTTTTGCGTCATTTAGACAACAATTTATCCATCGCACTCGGTGTGTGTGTGTGTGTGTGTGTGTGTGTGTGTGTGTGTGTGTGTGTGTGTGTGTGTACATGGGTTTGTGTAAACCGTAGCATAGTGTGATACAAGATAACGATTTTAGAGCACTCCTGTGATAAGCAAAAACATTCTAGTCACGAAACTGGTTTTCTAACACTGCTATACACAGAGGTATGCACGTAAACCACTATATATATATATATATATATATATATATATATATATATATATATATATCTGTGTGTGTGTATGCGCGTGTGTGTGTGTGCGTACGCGCGCGCACTCGTGAATTCCTGTGTCTCGAAATATATGCAAAAAATGTTGGCCAACGATTGGTCAGTTGTCGGGACGTGTTGAAAATGGGACATTCTGTGCGGCCGCATATAAAATCAGTGACATCACAGCAAGTCTCCGCCCACTTCTCATGTCAATCAATCATGTTGTTGTTGTTGTTGTTGCTGTTGCCTTTGCTCGTGCTGTTGCTGGGGCGTTGCACATGTGCATTTCCATGTGCAGCTACAGCAATTTAAGCATCCGAAAGAGACTGCACAGTAAGCAGTAGATAGGCAAACAGTAAAAACGCAGAAAATAGCGCTGGGAATGAAAGAGGCCAACGCGTAGTAATTTCTGAGGGAAAATGAGGTATGCAAATGGGTCGCTTCTTGAGAAAGAGGACAAAATAGACGACTGAGAGAGAGAGAGAGAGAGAGAGAGAGAGAGAGAGAATGAGGGAAAGGGAAATAATGATGGCAGGGGAAAGAGAAAAGAAAGCAAAGGCGACATGAGTGAGGGGGAAAGAGAGAGAGGAAAGAGGAAGAAAAGAATGAACTGAAGAAGATGAAGAATATAAAAAGCAGGTAGTTTCTAAATGGCAATGACGAAAAAAATATATATATATGTGTGTGTGTCTGTGTGTGTGAGTGTGTGCGTGTGTGTGTGGGAGTGTGTGCGTGTGTGTGTGGATAGAGAAAGAAGAAGAAGTGTTAGAAAGAGAAAGAGAGAGAGAGAGAGAGAACACGCAATGACGTTTTCAAGAACTGCGTATTTTTCAAAGATTGACATTTGAACCCAGGTAAAAATTACAAATAGTGCTTGTCTGTGCCAAAGTTATTGCACATCTATCTTTCTCTCTCCCTCCCTCCCTCACTCTCCCCCTCTCTCCTCTCTCTCTCTCTCTCTATATATATATATATATATATATATATATATATAATCATTTATTCAAAATTTATAAAATAATAATGTTATAAAATCACTACAAAAATAGCCATTTTGTTTCAACACTTCTGGTGTCTTATCAAGTGATGCTGTTGAATATAGAATAAAGGGTTTAAAAAATTCAAATCAATTAAACACCCCCCGGTAAGGGGAAACGCTGTTACATAAGCTGCAATGACCAATCAAAAGTATATGAGAATTCAAAAAACTTGACAACGATCTTTGGTTATAATAATTATTTAATGCTTTAATGTTAGGGTTAGACTAAAATAGAATTTATTCTAATAAATATTAAATTATACGATAAAATTTGAAATTAAAAATTACCCATTTTAAAATTTAAATTTAAACTATATTAAGTTTAAAATTATAAAATTACTGAGGAAAAAAGAAAAAATACATATTCTATTTATTTTGTTTTTATTGAAATTAACTTCGAATAAACGTTAAGATCAAATGTTGCTCCGAACTTCCTGACAACCATAGATACATTTGAACCATAAACAGAGGCAGGGGAGGATGACATATACATACATACATACATACATACATATATATATATATATATATATATATATATTTAATATCAAAGTCTACGCGTAATAAAACAGGTCGACAAATAAATTCTTGAAGATTAGTTGGCTTCAAGGCATGTGTTTTTTGTTTTTAGAAAATGAAGTGATCTGCGTTGATAACAAAACAAATATAAAACAGTTAAATATATATCAATAGATAATAGATGAATAAAATATTCAACCTTTTATCCTCGGATGTGAAGTTTTACGAACACAGATCCGATTGTAGCGGTAAGATTGGTAACAATTGACAGAGAGAGACAGACAGATAAAGAGAGACTAGAGTGAGTAAAAACAGAGTAGAAAGAGAGAGGAAGAAGAAGAAGGGAGATAGATAGATAGATAGATAGATAGATAGATAGATAGATAAAGAGAGAAGAAAGTGGGAGGTAGAGAGAGATAAAGAAAGACAGAAATACGTATAGAAAAAAGAGAGAATAAGAGAGAGAGAGAGATAAATTGAGAAGATAGTGATATATATAGAGAGAGAGGTAGAGAGAAAGTGATATAAAAACAAAAAAGGGAGAGATGGACAGAGAGAGAGAGAGAGATAAACAAAAACAAAAAAGGCAGATATATAGAGAGAGAGACTAGTCGTTCTTTCGTCACCAATTTGTATGCAACAGGGTGAAACCTGATGTAAAGACAGATGTAAAGAAAATTCCAGTTGGATTTCTTAGATTCAACTTCCAGATATTTTTTTCTCTCTGTAGACGTCAGTCTTGACAAAATCAAGGTTAATATATGACAAGAAAATTGTCATTAAAAACAACCCAAAATCGCTATAAAAATCCCCAAAAAGTATATTTAAAAATAGAAAATTAATTTTCAAACATAATTTGTAAGAGATTGTACGCTTTTTATTGTACTGAAAATCTATATTGAAATTTCTAGAAAGTCGGTAATACCAGAATAAATCAAGTACAAACATTTATAGCGAAAGATGCCTTCCAAAAGCTAAGCGAAGTATTAAGAAACGGGGAAATTTAAATATCTGGGATGTGATTTAAAAAAGGACGGAAAATGTGACACTGAAATCTGAAGGTGCATTGTGATAGCGAAAGATGCCTTCCAAAAGCTAAGCAAAGTATTAAGAAACAGGGAAATTTAAATATCTGGGAAGTGTTTTAACAAAGGACGGAAAGTGTGACACTGAAATCCGAAGGCACATTAGGATAGCGAAAGATGCCTTCCAAAAGCTAAGCAAAGTATTAAGAAACAGGGAAATTTAAATATCTGGGAAGTGTTTTAACAAAGGACGGAAAGTGTGACACTGAAATCCGAAGGCACATTAGGATAGCGAAAGATGCCTTCCAAAAGCTAAGCAAAGTATTAAGAAACAGGCAAATTTAAATATCTGGGATGTGATTTAAAAAAGGACGGAAAATGTGACACTGAAATCTGAAGGCGCATTGTGATAGCGAAAGATGCCTTCCAAAAGCTAAGCAAAGTATTAAGAAACAGGGAAATTTAAATATCTGGGAAGTGTTTTAACAAAGGACGGAAAGTGTGACACTGAAATCCGAAGGCGCATTGGGATAGCGAATGATGCCTTCCAAAAGCTAAGCAAAGTATTAAGAAACAGGGAAATTTAAATATCTGGGAAGTGTTTTAACAAAGGACGGAAAGTGTGACACTGAAATCCGAAGGCGCATTGGGATAGCGAAAGATGCCTTCCAAAAGCTAAGCAAAGTATTAAGAAACAGGGAAATTTAAATATCTGGGAAGTGTTTTAACAAAGAACGGAAAGTGTGACATTGAAATCCGAAGGCGCATTGGGATAGCGAAAGATGCCTTCCAAAAGCTAAGAAAAGTATTAAGAAACAGGCAAATTTAAATATCTCGGAAGTGATTTAAAAAAGGACGGAAAGTGTGACACTGAAATCCGAAGGCGCATCGGGATAGCGAAAGATTCCTTCCAAAAGCTAAGCAAAGTATTAAGAAACAGGCAAATTTAAATATCTCGGAAGTGTTTTAACAAAGGACGGAAAGTGTGACACTGAAATCCGAAGGCGCATTGGGATAGCGAAAGATTCCTTCCAAAAGCTAAGCAAAGTATTAAGAAACAGGGAAATTCAAATATCTGGGGAGTGTCTTAACAAAGGACGGAAAGTGTGTCACTGAAATCCGAAGGCGCATTAGGATAGCGAAAGATGCCTTCCAAAAGCTAAGCAAAGTATTAAGAAACAGGCAAATTTAAATATCTGGGAAGTGTTTTAACAAAGAACGGAAAGTGTGACACTGAAATCCGAAGGCGCATTGGGCTACCGTAAGCTACCTTCCAAAAGCTAAGCAAAGTATTAAGAAACAGGCAAATTTAAATATCTCGGAAGTGATTTAAAAAAGGACGGAAAGTGTGACACTGAAATCCGAAGGCACATTGGGATAGCGAAAGATTCCTTCCAAAAGCTAAGCAAAGTATTAAGAAACAGGCAAATTTAAATATCTCGGAAGTGTTTTAACAAAGAACGGAAAGTGTGTCACTGAAATCGAAAGGCGCATTGGGCTACCGTAAGCTACCTTCCAAAACTAAGCAAAGTATTAAGAAACAGGGAAATTTAAATATCTGGCAAGTGTTTTAACAAAGAACGGAAAGTGTGTCACTGAAATCGAAAGGCGCATTGGGCTACCGTAAGATGCCTTCCAAAAGCTAAGCAAAGTATTAAGAAACAGGGAAATTCAAATATCTAGGAAATGATTTAACAAAGACGGAAAGTGTGACACTGAAATCCAAAGGGGCATTGGGATAGCGAAAGATGTCTTCCAAAAGCTAAGCAAAGTATTAAGAAACAGGGAAATTTAAGTATCTGGGAAGTGTTTTAACTAAGGACGGAAAGTGTGACACTGAAATCCGAAAGCACATTGGGATAGCGAAAGATGCCTTCCAAAAGCTAAGAAAAGTATTAAGAAACAGAGAAATTTAAGTATCTCGGAAGTGTTTTAACAAAGGACAGAAAGTGTGACACTGAAATCCGAAGGTGCATTTGGAAAGCGAAAGATGCCTTCCAAAATCTAAGCAAAGTATTAAAAAAACAGGCAAATTTAAATATCTGGGAAATGTTTTAACAAAGGACGGAAAGTGTGACACTGAAATCCGAAGGTGCATTGGGATAGCGAAAGATGCCTTCCAATAGCTAAGCAAAGTATTAAGAAACAGGGAAATTTTAATATCTGGGAAGTGTTTTAACAACGGACAGAAAGTGTGTCACTGAAATCGAAAGGCGCATTGGGCTACCGTACGATATCCTCCAAATGCTAAGCAACGTATTAAGAAACAGGCAAATGTAAATATCTGGGAAGTGTTTTAACAAAGAACGGAAAGTGTGACACTGAAATCCGAAGGCGCATTGGGATAGCGAAAGATGCCTTCCAAAACTAAGCAAAGTTTTAAGAAACAGGCAAATTCAAATATCTGGGAAGTGTTTTAACAAAGGACGGAAAGTGTGACACTGAAATCCGAAGGCGCATTGGGATAGCGAAAGATGCCTTCCAGAAGCTACTCAAGAAACAAGAAAATGTCGTTATAAACAAAGAAAATAGTACTTAGCTGTGATGTTATATCGCTTTTCGTATATAACAGTGAATGTTGGACCATCTCCACATCGATGAAGAAGAGTCTTTAGACAACTGATATGTGATTCTACAAAAGGATGCGAACATGGAGTGAATATGTGAGCAATGACGAAGTTTTAGAGAAAATGGAAACAGAATCGACACTAATACTTATCATCAGTAAGAAGCAGTTGTAGTTTCTGGGTCACGTAATGAGGATTGAGGTCTTAGGAAATTTGATACTCACAGGGCAGTTTGAGGGAAAGAGAGAGAGGGGAAAGCAGCACATAATCTATCTGATGAGGTTGTGTAAATGGTTGACAGAACAGGCTGAGTTAGCAAAAGACAAAAAAAAGAAAGGAAATGGCAAAAGCAAATTACTAAGAGCTATGGGGACAAGAGTTTAGAACGTTCGCATTCTGATCATGAGACCCGGGTTCGAATTTCACTATGGTCAGGAAATAGACTTCCTGATGTTATCGGACTGGAGGGGTGCGGCACGTTTGGAAAGTGCCTGTAAACTTTACCACGGGTTGACGCAAGCCTTGTGAGTGGAATTGAGCAGGTGGAATGTCACAAGTCATCGTAGGCTTGAGCGTTCAAATTGTTGATCACGCTAGATAACATGCTCTTTCTTAGAAACTGTAACTAAGGTCTGCTCAGCATAGTTGCAGTATAAACCACAGGCGGGCTTTGTGGATGTTAAACACAAATGTACGGGTATCCTCGAATACACATTAAGAGCTATACATATGATATACATATGTATTAAGAGCTTCAGTGGACAAGAAATTCTTGATAGACATGATCGTTGAGAAAGTAATAATGTTTTTAACTCCGATGTCGTATTCATGATTAATGGACCCTATAACTAATCTTTGCTTTCTACGTAAGTCGGACATGGACTCCACTTTCACTCGGTGCAGTTTACCACATTCACCAATCAATCAATCTTCCATTTACCATAATACCACATACACTCAGGGGGCTTACAAAAACGCTCGCCATGACATGAAAATTTGAAAATTCCATGATCTTTTTTCAAAAAACTTACAAATGATGAGGGAGCTGAGATGATCCCCAAAGTATAAAACAAACAAAAGTAACAAAACTGACGTCAGTTTGACCCCCGCACCCACTTCAATAAAGAGAGGCCGCTGTATTCTGCATATTAGACAAAATCAAGGGGCTCTTTAGCTAAGGGAGAGGGAAGAAAGGATAAAATAAATACGGCCATGGAGAAAGTGGATAAAAAAAGGTTCATCCGGTCGAGATGAAAAGGGTGGGGGCAAAAACAAACTGGGGTGGCTAGGAATCTCGTCATGGATCATAACAAAAGATGCAGCCGGGAACAAGTCGGGAACAGGCCGAGAACATGCCAGGAACAAGCCGGGAACAGGCCGGGAACAAGCTGGGAACAAGCCAGGAACAAGCCAGGAACAGGCCGGGAAAAAGCCGGGAACAATCGGGAACAGGCCGGGAACAAGCCGGGAACAGGCCGGGAACAGGCCGGCAACAAGCCGGGAACAGGCCGGGAACAGGCCGGGAACAGGCCAGGAACAGGCCAGGAACAGGCCGGGAACAAGCCAGGAACAGGCTGGGAACAAGACGGGAACAGCTCGGGAACAAGCCAGGAACAGCCCAGGAACAAGCCGGGAACAGGCCGGGAATGAGCCGGGAACAAGCCGGGAACAGGGCGGCAACAAGCCGGGAACAGGCCGGGAACAGGCCGGGAACAAGCCGGGAACAGGCCGGGAAAAAGCCGGGAACAAGTCGGGAACAAGCCGGGAACAAACCGGGAACAGCACTTAGTCACATTAACTAGGTACACAAAAAGTGGTCTAACCCTAACCATGGGAGGGCTCCACAGGAAACCGCCCCCGATTTGACGTAAGTGGACTTAAAAAGGAAAACCAAGGCATGCCCATTCACACGAACCAAGCTCGCTTCAGTCACCCATCTTTCGATAAACACTGTCGAGACTAACCTTTTACTATCAGTTCTAATCTTCATCGAACTGACTCTAGGTACTTTGAACAGGTATATTTAAACGTCATATTGCAATATGAGCATATCACCATTTTTGCTATTAATGACGTTACACGATAGGGGACCATACTTGTTAATCAGCCTTTGTATTTATTTTAGGAATAACAATTACAGAATCCATTATATATATTATATTATTGATTTCTTTCTTCAGTCTTATCGAAAGAAGAGAGAAGAGATAAGGTGGGCCATAATGATCAAAATGACAGTAGTAGCAGCAATCTTATATCTGGCAGTTATTCACAATTATAACTGAATGTAACACGGATTTAAACTTGTTGGCGTTTTCATATACGGATTTGAGAAATCTGTGATTTCTACAGTTCATAAAAAATCGACAGTGATTTTGTTTTAAATATTAAATGCCAATGAAAAAAGGATCTTTAAATTATTTTCGGCGTTTTCTTTCCTAAATTCAGTATCAACTAAAAAATTTGGAAGGAATTCCAGGGATAATATAAACAAATTTTTCGTATAGTCTGGCACAAGGTTAAAAACATAGCGCAGAAAATGAGGACTGAACTCACTCCAGTAATAAATACTACCTAGTTTTCTAATCATTCTTGCACAGCCAAGTACTATTAATTACAATACTTAACTTACATTTTCACGAATTTACTAGGGGAGTGAACCCAGCGATGATGAAACTCAACACAGTTGTAAGGCTCTGTTACGTTTATGTACTAATAACTACTCCACAGCTAAGCAAACCTAATATTTTCTTTTTAAATAATTTCGCCCTTAACAACCAGTATGCTTTTGGCCCCTTTTTTTTCATCTCAAATGGGTCAGTTGTTTTCCTTCCCTATGACTGTATTTGTTTTATCTTTTCCTTTCCCTTAGCGAGAGAGATTTCGTCTCAAGGCAAAATGCAACAGCCTCTCTTAAATCTTGTTAGGATTTGACGGTTTTTATATATAGATTTTTATGCTCATTAAATTTTTATGTCATGGGGATATGTTTTTGTAGGATCCCTGAGAGTATGCGGTATTATGGTATATGGAAGATTGGATAATGATGGCCGAGTTCTTATGGTGGACATGCAAATTGTAATGAGTGAATGGGTCGTGAATCGGATTAGGTATAAGACAGTAAGTGATGACCAGCATCAACCCTTTCCCCCTTTTGGGCCTTGTACTAAAATTGTTGTTTATTTACGATAAATCTCAACAAGGCAATAAAGCCACTAAGACGCAAGAGGGCGTTATTGTGTGAGATAATATGAGAAAAAGAAAACATTAAGAAAAGTGAGCAATAAAAAACAGTAATAAAACAGATTATTATGAGGATTACTAAGGAGAGAGAACAATAACAGAAGAGGAATTAAGAAAATACTACATAACGACTGACACTGCGTTTAATGTTTTGAAGATCAAAGTTGACTGGAAAGCAAGAAGCCGGAAGAGAGTTCCACAAGCGAGAAGTGCGAGAGAAGGAACTGTTAGCATAGAACTTACGGTTACATCTAGCCATTTCAGCTGTAAGATAATGAAACATTGCCGCCAAGTGAGTCAGTCAGTTATATACCATACGTGATACATGCGTAAGCGATCATGTATCTTTCGATACATGACTGAAGAGGTAGATTTTTTTCTCGCATTTCTTTCTACGGTAGACCAGTTACCATAGAATCTGGTCTGTCCTGCTATTTACCCATAAGAGGGGGGAGGGAGAAGAAGAGGATTCATACCTTTCCCAAGGGTATTAGCACTTAAGTGAATGTAATGGATTCGACAATCAAACAAACCAGCAACATTTTAAAGTTATCGAGGACTATTACGAAAATGGACGTTCAAACAGAAATGCATTTCGCGATTTTTTTGGTCAACATAATCGACCAACCAAGAGTGCAATTTAAAACGCTGTAACGTTTTTGTGGAGTGGTTCAACTCCTGCGCGTCATGACGAATAGAGGGGTCTGGATTTTCGGCCACATTCTCGTGCACTACAGCAATGTTTTCAGCTGAACGGCGTAATCGAGCACGCAATGGTTTTTTTCTAGTTTTCACA
>CAHIKZ030005382.1:2017500-2140000 GCA_903632075.3 Acanthosepion pharaonis | reverse complement strand
TGTCGATTTCATTTATTATTTCTGTAATTCTGTCTATGCCGAAATCATCTAAGGCTGCCAGCGTCTCTATTACGATTACGTCTGGCCCTGCTACTTTGTTTCTGTTCAATGTGGCTAGTGTAGGTTCGACTTCATTTTTGTAATATTTCCGGTCCGTCGGTATTTTATAAACGGCATAAAAGGAATAAAATTCCTCGGAACTTATCAATCGCCCAGAAATGAACGGTATGAACGACAAGCATAACCGGACCGTCATTCAGCGACTGTTCGCATCAAACAAAAAATAACTCTCGGGATATGTAACGTTAGATCGTTAAACAGTTGGAAAATGTAAAACAGGAGATGAATAGGTTAAATGTGAACATTTTAGGTGTATGTGAAACTAGGAGGCCAAACAGCGGAGATTTTGTCAGTGACAGCCGCAGGATTCTATATGCAGGCGGAGAGAAAAATGAAAAAGAAGTTGGATTGATACTAGATCAAGACATGAAGAAATGCGTTCCGAAATACTGTCATTTATCTGAAATAATTCTTGTCTTTAGATCGAAAGATAAGCCTTTCAACATATATGTTATAATTGTGTATGCACCGACAGCACAGAGTACGGAGGAGGAAATCGAATCTTTCTATGCCATGCTAGAGAACGCCAATGCTCAGTGTAAATCAGAAGAAATTATAATTATTACGGTAGAGCTGAATGCTAAAGTAGAAAAGGAGAGGGATGGTGAAATAGCTGGTAAAGTCGAACAAGGTACCTGTAACGAACGCAGAGAAAAAATCTGCCCAATATCCACGGCGAATGATCAGGTAATAACCAACACCTGGTTCTAAGAACACCCAAAACAATGTAAAATGGAGAAGCCCAGACAAGAAAATGGAGAAGCCCAGCAAAAGCAACTAAAACCATATATATATATATATATATATATATATATATATATATATATATATATATATCAACAAGAGATTCAGGAATGTAGTTGTTCACAGCAAAATCTATCCAAGTGCCGCCTCCCTGTTATATGAAACTATGGAAACTGAAGTAGACTAACGCAGCACCCAAATTGCAACACAGCAGATCGTTGAACGAAAAATATACGGACAGTGTGAAAAGAAAATACGTGGAACAAAATTGACATGGAAACTCCAAATGGAGTACACTAAGAGAAGCTATAGTGACTGCAGCAAACGCCACCATCCCAAAGGAAAATGGACGAAAAGAAACAAATAGATCACAAATGAATTTCTCGACATCATCGAAAGAAGACAGAAAACCATGCCAAACATGGAACGGAATATAGAAAACTATAAAATGAAATAAGGACCAAATGCGGACGAGCTAAAAAAGAATGGCTGAAAGAAAATGTGCAGTAATAAAGATAACTAGCAGCCATACTCAGCTGGTCGATCAGAAAAAGCGTTTAATTCGAATGGAGCAAAAACAGCATCATGTTTAGGTGTAACTGAGTCTATCTTCTTCAATTACTTTAAAGTACTTTCATTAAAAAACATTTTGAATTAATACAATTACTGATATAACAGAAGTTGTCTGTATTTACCCAATCGAAGTTAGCCGAGGACATGAAGGAGTAAAATAGGCAACATGAAGACGCACTTCAGACCACAATTATTTGGGAGTTTTTGAAATTCATTTTTTCAGTTTGCTACCAGGGATATAAAAGGTGACACATTTATAAACGAAAAATAAGAAAGAAACCAGTAAAAATCGCCATTTTTCGCTATTTACGCAGGTTTTCACTATATGGGTGGACTTAATTATCAGGTTAAATGACTGTTAAACAATCAACTTATTATTGGCTAAAGTTGAGTGAAGTTTGTATTGCTTGAAAATTGAGGGAGTTTTCAGTTTAAAATTTGTGTTGAAATCGATTTTTCGTTTTTTTGTAGTTTTCGCTAAACGCAGTGGCATATGAATAAAAATGAGGTATCGCTGAGCTCATCATGATGTAAGTAACCTGCATACAGAGTTTGAACAAAATCTGAGGAAAAAAGTTGAATTTATCGATTTTTGATCGGCTTCATAGATTATTGATATTTAAAAAATTATCGATTTTTACGGTAACAACCTATCTCTTACATTGTCCAATGTATGTGCCAAGTTTGGACAAAATCCGTTCGGTGAATCTCGAGTGAAAAGTTATCAAACAGACAGAAAGACAGGCATTCTCTGTTTCATATATATATATATAGATAGATATGTATCACAGATAAAGGAGATATGCATAAAAAAAAACTAAGAGAGCTAACAGGACAAAAGACATGCTCATCCACAGGCTGCATAAAACCTCAGGACGGAACGCGTTCCTTAAATAATTCCCTCCAAAATTCCAAGTCTTCCCACTTTATCTTTGCCCAGACAATACCACAGATCAAAGACGTATAAAGTATATTTATTCAAAGACGCAAACAACTTCTGGACAAAATCTGACAAGGCACATTACCCAAGAACTATCCTCACACACACATGCATACACATAGATGTACACGTAGCTAGTCCATTTTACTAATTATTATTAATATTATTATTATTAATTATTATTATTAATTATTATTATTAATAATATTATTATTATTATCATTATTATTAAAACAGCATACTACTATCCCCCACCCAACACACACATACAGTTATAAAGATCTTTTTCACCTGGCTACTTATTGAACATTAATACAATTATATACACATAAATACGCATGTACAATTCTTATTTATTTTAATATCATCATCATTGTTAATATTATGGTTTTTACGGGTTACTCCAACATAATAAGAAGCACTAAAACTATTTCGATACACACAAATTTATGTATGTATGTATAACTGGCCATTCGTATTCGAGGATATCCGTCTACTAAGACGGCTAGCCAATCCCTATTGCAGACGCTTGCTCAGGCGCATTTGTGTTTATTTAACACCCACAGAGCCCACCTGTGGTTTATACTGCAACTGAGCAGTACCTGACAGTTTCTGGGAGTGAGCGTGTTATCTAGCGGGATCAACAATTTGAACAAGGCCAGCACGCTAAAATCTCGGCCACGATGACTTATGACAGCTATCGATGGTTCCATCTACCCATTTTCACTCACAAGGCTTGTGTCTCTTTTTCAAGCACTTTCCAAAAGGAATCGACCCTTCCAGTCCGATAACATCAGGAACTCTCCTTCCTGAAAAATCGATCATGGTTAGATTCGAACCCGGATCTCATGGTCAGAATGCGAACGTTCTAAACACTCGGCCACGTGCCCATGTACCATTCGTCTACGTGCCCAAATTTCATCCATTTATATTGAACTTTTTGGGATGACCACTAACGTCCAATGAAATAGAATTCCGTACACTTGAACTACTTAATACGTTGTTGTCATTAGCCACTTTAACTGAGGCATGAGACTTCCAATTTTTGACAACAAAATTTTATGATCAATAACTTTTGGCGCATGAACTACTAAGCTTGATCACGTGATCATAATTAACCAAACAGATTTCATTTTAAGGAGATAGAAATCAGAGCCACGTTTTTTACAGCACAAAACGGAAAGAATTTTTTGACTCCAGTTAAATACGAAGCAGATCATGCCAAGGCCGCACTTCATTCCATCTCATTTTAACTTTTGAATATCATACAGCTCTAAAACCAGTAAAGTTACTTTAAATAAATATTCTTAAATACTTTCCATATATATATATATATAATATAATATAAAAGGCTCAAACACTAATATTCCATGGTTATAATTTATTACATTGGAATCGTAATCACGATCCAATTCATCAATTGTAGGTCTGATAAATTGGATCGTGATTACGATTCCAATGTAATAAATTATAACCATGGAATATTAGTGTTTTAGCCTTTTTTTATTATATTTTTTACTCTGTCCTGGAGATTGAGTTCTACCTGGATTCTATCCTGTTGGAAATTTATGTGTGTGTATATATATATATATATATATATATATATATATATATATATATATATATATATATATTGACCACTAATATTATCTATCTATCTATCTATCTCTCTCTCTCTCTCTCTCTCTATATATATATATATATATATATATATATATATATATATATATGCACGCGTGTGTGTGTGTGTAAGAGAGAGATAAAGATATCTGTCTATATTTCTGAGATGAGGTATTATGTACATTATTTACATTATTCGGACTATTCTCCTCATCTTTGTCGCCATATTTATTACAACGTTTCGGCCGTTGTACGCTCCAGCCTTCTTCAGTTGGTTGGAATGTCAAACTGAACCCTTTTATTTCCCTTACTGGGGTAGACTGTTCTAGTTCCACGTGCCATGTTTAATGCATGTCAGTTATCGGTTATCTCCCGTTAATTCCCCTCTCCAAGTTCTCCACTGCCTTAAGCCGGTATTGATTTAACCAACGCTTTTATCCACTGTGCCATGTGTCCTTGAGATAAAGGGTTAAGTTCGACATTCCAACAACCTAAGGAAGCCGGAGCGTACAACGGCCGAAACGTTGTAATAAATATGGAGACAAAGATGAGGAGAATAGTCCGAATAATGTAAATAATAGTGATAACGATATATAAATGTTTATATATCAAGAACAATATTGGGGAAAATATGACAAAGTGGAAAGAAAGAATTCGTGTGACGCGTTTCGACCATTTGTACTTCATCGCACTAAATACTGGGAAGGTAAAATTTATTTATTCTATTTTTTTTTTGTGTGTGTGTGTGTGTGTGTGTATTGTTGTTGTTGTTTAGAATGTAGTCGATTTCATTTAATTCTTTTTCTATTTTTTTTTTTCGGTTCCATCGTTTTTGTTATTAAATATCCCACGCTGTGATAATAGATCTATCAGGAATGGTGAAATGTTGTAAGAGTCATTATGCAAGTTTATTGAGCTTGACCTTGCGATCAAGGCACTATCTAAACATTTTCGTCTTATTGCAAAAGTCATCCAGAGTAAATTTGCGCCCTGTCTCTAAGAACGTTTCACCATTCCTAGCTGGTTGTCTGTTATCACAGATCTTCTATAATATTTAATAACGAAAGTGATGGAAACAAAAATGAATATATTTAAAAAAACGAAGTTAAATTTTTAATTCCCAGAATCCGTAATTCTTGCGCGTGCGTAGTCGCAGCAATTAGTCAGATTAAGTCATAAAGGACGAAACGCGTCATACTCAGACTTTTTCCCACTTTATATATATATATATATATATATATATATATATAAATCCAAAATTACCTCCTGTGGGGAAAAGTCTGTTTGGGCAGACGATAATATCGGCCGTCTGTCTTATCAACTTCGGTGTGGAATGAGTCTTAGAGATAGGTATGATTGATGTTTAGAAGAAAAAATTAACCTAATGCAATAATGAAAGCCAACTATCAAATCAGAGGAATGAATTAGTGTTAAAATGTCGACATAAAAACAAATGCAAATTCCCATAAAATAGTTTTAACCCAATTAGCTGCCATACTTACAAAATATGCTTTTACTTTATTTACATTATTCGGACTGTCATCCTCATCTTCGTTGCCATATTCACAGCGTCTTGGCCGTTGTACGCTCTGGTCTTCTTCAGGTAATTGGAATTTCGAACCGAGCCCTTTATTTCCTCCACCAAGTTAGATTATTCTAATTCCACGTGCCATGCCTCTTCCGGGTGTCTCAGTTATTTCCGTTTAACTCTCTCTAAGTTTTGGTTCATCACTGCTGTGGGATGGTACTAAACTCACAACTCTTTGGGTCTACTCACTGGATCTAACCAACGTATTTATCCACTGGGCCTGTGTCCTTAAGGATAATATATGTAAGAATTTCTGGGACTTATAAACCTAATGTTTCAGCAACCATATTTACCAGTTCTCATATTGCATTTTTTTTATTATTATAGCATTTTTTACCAGAGCTTATATTTCAATTTTTGTTGTTATTCATTGCTTTTCTCCAGCACTCCTTATTAATAGTTCCCAAATTGTATTTATTTTTATGCTTGTCCGACTCAGGAGATCTTTGTGGTCTAGAATATGTGCTGATTCCTTCACTTTTCGTATTTTCCAGTAATGCTCTCTATTATTTCAACTTCATCCCACAGGGGGCGGTGATCTCCTTTTTCCCTTCATATGTCATCAGCTACGCCTGTTTTTTTCTATTTCACTTTGTGTTACTGCTTTACGGTGTTCTTGCAGTTTTACCTTAAGGGATGGCCCCATTTTAAATTAAATGTTACGTCCAATGGAATTGTCCTCATTTTACCTGTATATATATGTCATTCGCAGACAGTACTGTGTCGCTGTATCAAAGCTCTTCAGTGCAACTAAACATCCGAATGCCTCAAGACCAGATTGAAAACCAACCGTTTTAGTCCCAGGGTTTCTAAAACTGAGCTATCTTCACTCGACAGAATGACTCAGCCAAATCTAGCGTATTGTTTTTATAAATGTAAACAAACACCCAACAACTGAAGTGCTCCATTCATTTTAATGAAGAGCTTCGCATTAACGCAAGTGGCTGTTGTTATTAGAATTAGCTTGCCATTCAACAGTGCTCAGTTGAGAATATATTTTCAAGAGCTAAATATATACATATATATATATATATATATATATATATATATATATATATATATATATATATATACTATATATATAGACTATATATATACTATATTATAAATATAATAGACTATATTTCTTTTTAAATCAAGTAAATGTAATAGAATTACTTAAATTATTTAAAAATTATTTTTTCATATCAAATATAAATATGTATATTACCAGCAGTCATTTTCTTATTTTTTTTATTCTTATTTTATTTTGAAATATTATTTAAGGAAAATTTTTGACAATGACGGCAAAGAATAGCTATTTTATTTCATTGATTCAGTAAATTTTTATTTTTTATAAACTTAGTTATATATAGTTTCTCATGTATGCACAAAGGACATGGGACATTTTTTAGCTTTTCTTATTAATTTCCATTTTACTGTAAGTGTTTTATTGGTTTCTTTTAAGTGCCGGAAACAGAAATAATGCTTTTAATTTAATTATATAATTAATGCTTTTAATTTAATTATATGATTTTTGAAACATGGTTGTTACTGTGTAGCGAAGAAACCATATTTTAAATCAGTTAATTTATAATATTATATATATATATATATATATATATCCATACACGTTTCATTAAATAATATAGACAAGTGTTGTCTATTTATTTTATGTAATTTATTTTCATAACGTCTGATAAGTTTAATAACATTATCGTTGAACGAAGAAAGAAATTCACAATATTGATCCATATTTTTTTAATACAATCTAAGCTTTCGGCTTACATAAGCCATTATCAAAGATGTCAATTACAACATATTAAACGATATACGGAGACGACAGTGATGATAGTCTGTCATTGTTTACATAGATGATTTCTAAGCAACGATAAACACGTGCATATAAGACGCTAGAAAATATATATATATTTTATGCTTTTTCCTGAATTTTAATCAGGTAATACGCCTGTGAAATTATGCAAGTTAAGTTAATAGAAAAGCGTTGCATTACGTCCATTGAGCAGGAAAGATATTATGTTGAAAATAAATATTTGTTGTCTAAAGTTTTTTTTCAGTTTACCATTTTGCTACAGACATGTTGATTTACTTCTTTCTCTCTACATATAGACTTAAGGCCATATCATGTTGAAACCTCGACACTCATATGATCACCGAAGTTAAGCAGCGTTTGATCCTGGTCAGTACGTGGATGGGTGACCGCTTCGAAATACCAGGTGTTGTAAGCTTGGATATGCAAGCGGTTTAATGGACACTTGCTCGAGTTCCAATTCATGTCGTGTGCTTTATATCCAGAAATACTCTTGAAAAGGGCATGATTCCACTTTTTGACCACACCCCAGCTATGGATTAATTAGTAGGGCTTACTGACTGAATGAATAACGACAAAAGGAAAATTTATTTTTCGTCCTCTGGCGGATTTATTTTGCAACAAGAATTTATAAACAGAAGTAAAATTATCGTTAGTTTCTCAATTTTTCAAATTTAAGAAGGCTTATAGATATACTTCAGGCTAACCGAAAGTCAAGGTGAACTATGGAGGATGCTAATTGAAATAATTTAATGTCTAATAAACGAAAGTGAGTAAATGTTGTTATTAATACCGTTGATTTTTTTATAATATAAATTGATATTGTTTTATTTTGAGAAATTAAGTTCTGTATTAGAATAGATCTTGAATTTAATTGTTTTCTTTTAATTAAAAAAAAAAAGCAATCTATTTCCATACACCGGTATATCTCGGGTTACGTCGTTTCCAGTTAAGTCATTCTAGATTATACGTCAAAAATATATGGAAAAATTAAAATCAAGTTTAAGTCATTTTATTCGACTTTACGTCTGTCCGCCACAAATATCAAAGTCTTAATATCACTAGAAAAGCACATAAAATCATGTTACTGTATAATAAATAAAAATAAAAGTATATAAAATCATATTAAAATACGTACATTTACAGTAAATGTTAATATAATCATCATAAATCGTAGAGAACGAAATATGAAAACATCTGTGATACTGTGTCGTCTTATTTAGCGGTCTTTAAGAGTACAATATTGGCGTTTTCTATGGTAGTTGCAATTTCTACAGTTTGGCGTCGTTGTCAGCGCCACTCGTGATTCCCGCGAAATCGAAATCCATTTTAGTTTAGGCATAAGCACGGTAAACGTCTGCTTATCGCCTATTCTCTCATTCTAATTCATTTGTGACTTTTATATTTTGCCCCAATGGCTCCTAAGAAAATTCCTACTTCAACTGCTAAGCGTCAGATTATAACAGTGGACGATAAACTTACTATGATAAAACGCAATGATAAAGGTGAAAAGGTTATATAAATATAAATTTATAATGTTTTAGTTTGAGAAATTAAGTAATGTATTATATTAGATTTTGAATTTAACCGTTTTCTTTTAATTAAAAAAAAACCGAAAAAAACAAAAAAATCTTGTATCCATATACAGGTATACCTCGGGTTAAATCGTTTCGAGTTAAGTCTTCTTGATTATACGTCGTTTGTCAAAAAATATATTTAAATACTCATGGGGACAAACCGGACCCTGTTCGCAACATACTTGTTGACATTACAAATATAATAGCATCGTCTGCATGTAAACCAAGGCTAAAAACAATGGAAGCCTTATTAATAAAAACAAAAAAAATATCAAATAATATTAACTATAGGCACAATATGTTGACAGTGTGTTGAAAAAATCACATTCTATAATACTAAATACATACATACAACAATCTATTTTCAGTTAACAGTAAATATAATTCATCCTTGATAATGACTAAAGGTATAGTCGAAAGCGCTTGGAAAAATGAAACATTTGGACAGCTTTTGTATAATTTATCTGCGGAAAAGAAAAAAATAAAGATCAAATGAGAAATTATATAAAAATTTAATCAAAGCACTTTATCTGTCATATTTAATGAAGCTTGAATGAAAGAAGAATTGCTGTCTAAATACACAATATATATATATGTGTGTGTGTTTTACAAATTGTGTGTACAAATATCTCCTCTCGTTTTTCAAGTGTCGAGTGTCAGAGTAAAATGGTCAATAAAACATTTAAAAATTTAATTGGCCATTCCGACAAGAATGTAGATTCAGAAATTTGATAACGAGGTAACTTTGCACAGAGGAGAAAAAACCTTAACGTAGATAAACACACGTAATTGTGCCCAATTAACATGTCTGGAAAGTAATTATTGGAAGACAAAATTTTCAATACTTGCCTGAATGACTTACGATTCAACGAGTTAGACTACCCGATGTCGCCCGGTTTTTTTTCTCACTTTAACTAATACAAAATATGTGTTAAGTCTTCACTGCCTTGAATGAAGATAACACAATGAAGAAGTTGTATATTGCTTGGATTCAACGTAGTTTTGCTGAAATTGGTAGTAAGCAGATAAATACGTAAAAATTCTCTCCCTACTTGTTTACTCTTTTTATTTATTGCACAATGTACAAATGTGGCACATAGCCCAAAATTAAGGATAAGGAAGGCTCATCTTCATCTGTCTTATACTTAAACTTAGCTAGCCACAATCACTGACACAAACATGCCACAAAACAATACATTCGTACAACATTCACTGTAATACCGCAGTGTCTCTATGGTGATTTTTTAAGCGCTGCTTAGACGTGGAACAAAGCAGAAACTATGGGGCACCCAGTGAGGATCGAACTCACTACTCTATTGTAATTGTTCTAGCGAGACAAGCTTGCTAGCCATTACACCACGTCGAGGTGCTCAAAAATGATTTTCTAAACGTAACTTTGACGTGGCACAAGGACGAAAGTGTGGAGCACCCAGTAAGGATCGAACTCACCACTAAGCCGCAATAGCTCTAGCGAAACATGCTTGATAACCATTATATTATCTCGATGTGCCCCCTCAGAAACTCTATAAAGTCCTAACTAATCCCCATGTGTACAATTTGTCTGTGGTGAGTGGGGAATAAAATAACAACTTTTAAAAAATTTTAACCCCAAAGAATATTTACAATGGAAACAAGATTTATTTAAAAGAAACAAAACATTGTTAATAATAAAACCTCATACAATCCTTAAATGTGGCAGAAACATCAGTTAACTTGACGAAATTAATGTAGCTTTTAAAAAAATTAACAAATCATTCTACTAAACACTCACTCATCTAAACAGCAGAAACGAAAAAACACACTCGAAGATCGAAAGGCGTCCCGCATCCATTAGAGAAATGATTTCTCTGATCACCTAACAAGGAAGGGGATTAAACTAAAGAAATTGGGAGCCAAAAATAAAAGGGGCCGATGGGTATACATTTCTAACAAAGTTAACTTTGAGAGAGAAAATTAAAAGCAGAACAAGCTTAAACTAGGTTATTTTGGGCGGGGTTACCAATGTTCACTCCAGCAATTCTCAATATCCTTAATGCCTAACCGGCATTAAATTTTTTCTCTAAGTCAGCATCTCTTACACGGAACAAACGCGCAAGACTCACCCATCTTTTGCCAAATACTGTTAGATGAAATCGATTCCTTTCCATCCTAACCTTGACTTTAAGCTGATGCCTAAAGAACAAGATTAGTTGTGAAAACTTCTCGTCCCCATAGAATTCCTTCTGTCGCGTCGTCCATATCACGACTCGCATAGCGTCTAGTAAGCAGAAGCACAGAGTGTTCGGAACTTAGTCAACGTTAGATGTTACTACAAACAGAACAGAGGACAAAGAACTTTCCACTCAGCCTCCGAACCATCAGGTCTTCAACAAACTTGCACAATGGGGCTACGAACCTGCAGTGAAAGAAGGCGTGACCGAGGGTCTCCATCGCTCAGTTTGAAGCCCGTCGAACAACTAGAACATGATATAACACCTTATCACAACTCGCATGAGACCTAGTAAGCAAAAGAACACAATGCTTGGCCTCGTTAGAGAGGCAGTGGAAGGCGTGACAGAAGACCTCCATCGCCTCACAGTTTGGAAATTTTTCCCAGCCTGCCGAACAAAGTCTCTTGCCGATCTACAGGGCCTTTCGAATCGCCAGCCAGTTGAGTGATGCCTCATCGTTAGTGAGGCATTCCAACCCGGGATGGGATTCCAAGGCTATATGGAGCGAGCCTCCTGCTTCGTTAGACCGGGTTCGCCTATCAGATCATCTTGAACGGCCCCACTAACTAGAACATGATATAACACCTTACAGGACAGCGCCTGGACGTCGGAGAGGTCATCCGTCGCCTGTAAGAGGAACTTATGATAGAAGGAGCTACTTGCCTAAACATCAGGCTTCCTCCTCGCACGACTGCACACTTCTCGGCGTTGGGAAGTTCATACGGACGTCTTCCTTCCAGAATTCGCCATTCCCACCCAATTACAACCGCATCCGGTCTAGGAAAGCGATGTGAAGCGTATGTTCAACGTAAAGAATACCCAAACCGCCATCAGAAATGATCACCTGACATGCATTAGGAGCCTTGCCTCCCTATAAGGAGAACAAGAACCTTACTAAACCCAATAGTGTAGCAGACGGGAGTGGAAGCACGGAGAGTCAGTAAAGGAGAATCGAGTAGATGTCCGAGGCACATACTTCCGCCTTTCCCTTTAAGAAAAGATTCCTCCGGGACGGCAGACGAACTGCGATCTTGTCCTTCTCCCGCACCTCCGACCAATTCATTTCCAAGAGGAGATCGAGACGGGACCAGACACCGAGTATCTTCACCGGCCCGTCCGTCCATAGGAAAAGCCCAGGAAAAGAAACACCCTTCCACGTACCCAACTGCATACCAACAGACATCGTGGTTGATCTTGGGCCCTCTCCCATTCCTCGTACCCTCTGATTTCTTTGCCAACTTCGTCAATTTCGGCTCTGCTCGACACAAGAACCGAAACCTCGTCAGCATAGGTGGGAGTACCTGGCCGAGGTGGTAGCACCGCGTAGGGAAATTCCGCGGGGGACCGTATGCGTCTTAAACTTCAGAAGGAAAGGTTCCAACGCAAGAACGTACAGCTAAAGCGGGCAACCTAGACGAGTGGAGCGAGACAATACGAAAGGTCCCGACCTTATTCCATTCACTTCCACCAGTGCGCCGGGAGATGCATACAGAAGTCGGATCCAGGTGCGAAAGTACGGCCTGAAACCGGCGAAAGGGACAGTCTCCAAAAATCGATGGTCAACCTTATCGAATGCCTTAGACTGATCTAAAATGATTGGCGCGACTTCACTGACAACATGATGGATGATCAAGCATACCAAATAAAGGTCGTCCTGAATAGTCATGTCCTTCACAGTACAAGTCTGCTCAGGGCCAATCAGTAAAGAGGGCAGCCTAAAAACGACTGGCTATGATATTGACTAAAATCTTCAATTCTGTGTTTAACATCGTCAAAGGCCGATAATTACCTATTGTATACCCACCTTTTTTGTTCTTTTGGTGAAGCGTTGCGGTATAGGTCCTTACTTCATTCAGTTGTAGTAACTCAGTGCCAGCAAGTGGACAAAGACGGGCGACTGCCTCAAAGTAAATTTTATAAGGAAGAGCATCTTCATGGTAACAGCTCCGGAGATCTGCTTTCGCTGGTTCCCAAACTTCATGAATTTAAGTGTTCTACTAGGTCCTTGATAAAATCCAGAGACGGATATGCAATGTAATTGGCCCTGATCCGGCATCTCGTCTGCAGTCGCTCTCTCACAGACGTGCCGTTGCCTTCCTCTGTCATTTTTATAAATACTTTCATGGTAACTGCTCCGAGGAGCTGCTCTCGCTAGTTCCCAGACTTCATGAATTTAAGCATTCAACTAGGTTGGCATCTCGCTCTCACTCTGTCACTGTTGAAACTGTTAAATGTCGCCATCTCTTCTACTCCAATAGCTTCATGTCTCGCACCTCTCGCCTGTGGAACTCCCTCTCCTTTTCCTGTTTCCCTGATAGCTATAATCTCCAACTATTCAAATGTAATGTCGATCGACGTCTCCAGATGCCTTGATATATCCTCTTATCCTTCTCTTCATCCTTTCCTCTATCCTCCAACTCTCTGTAACCCCTTGCGTGCTAGTGGCTTCCCGCTTTGCTTGGGGTGAAACGCTTAGAAAAAAAATCTTATCCCGGAATTTTGTCCCGGCCAACCCGCTTCAGCGCTTCTCAGATCTCAGACTGTGATGGGACCCTCGCACCCAGGCGCTTCAGCATCGAACTGAGCAGCGCTCAGACCGGGAGCCCTGGTGAACAGATCCTGATAGTAGTGTTGAAAAGCCTCACATATGACTGCGTTCGCAATCGTGGTCGGCTCGTCCGGCTCGTCCGGCTAAGGCTGCTTTCCAACTATCACGGGATTTAATCGTTCGATCAACTTTTTCTTCACATGCTGTTTGCACTGCTAATCCTGCTAATTATAATCCAGCTAATTATAATCCTGCTAATTATAGTCTTGATAATTATAGTCAGCGACTCTAATCAGCAGCAAGCGACCTAAGTTTGAATTTTAATATATCCCTACACTTATTCCCAACCACAGTCCACGCCAATTTGTCTACTCTCTTAACTAGGACTCGATCGATGCAGTTAGAACGAACAACCGAAGCCGAGCTGCTTCTATTAGTCCAAGTCCACACTACCTCCCGGAGGTGCTCATTACGAGTCTTATCGACAAGATCAAATCCGTCGATAAAGTCCCGAAACAATTTCACATCCGGGTTGTTAGTACCTAATCTTTCCCTAGTACGATCTATATCGGGGTCAAAAACGGCATTCTCATCGCCTGATAAAACTATTGAACGAGATCTAATCAAAAACGGTTCCGAAACAACTCAGGCCGCTTCCTGTGGTTATTGGGCATTTAAACCCCAAAGAGAAGAAGTGCCTTATCCTTTATGGTAATATCCAGTACGCAAAACCCATCCGCCGGATCTGCGAAGATAAGTGCACACGCCGCTTTTACAGACTTGCTTACCAGTCAGGAAACACCACTCGAACGTCCATTAAAACATGCTGAATGGAAGACAAACCTATTAGACAGTTCTTAATACATCCACCACGAGACGCTGAAGATTGCGAGCGAGACTCGCCCTGCAAGACTTCGACCTCAGGCCCCGGGCATTCACACTTGCTAATAGGAGCCACTATCAGTCCCATTAGGGTTGGGAAACTGATTTGAACATGGTCAGAGTAAGGATATCAACAGCCTCTCCCATTGGCCCTTGCCCCATCTCATTCTTGATAGTATCGTCATGGGAGAGACCGCCAATACCTCAGGAATAAGTTAGTTTTAAAGCTCTATAGAGTGAGGGCGAACTGAAACTGGGACCCTTCGTGAACAGAACTACTTCAGTTTGTTGATCTCGTCGTTTTCGATCATGGCAATTGGGCGCGAAATTCTAAATTTTCTTAGCCTCGTCGACCAAACCCCTGTCTGCCGCGCCTCTGACCCAGTTCGGATGGCGTCAGAACACGTTTTGTTTCCGGAAAGTTTGTGGGACTTCTACGTCTTTGTCTCCTTATTTTTTTTATGGATAATAAGTACTTTAGCTCTTTAATACGGTTCCCATAGTTTGGGGTTCTTTAGCTCAGGGCCGTAGAAATGCAGCAGACATATTCCCCTAAATTGTACTGAATTTGACTGGTTTTCTTCCTTTTTTCTTTAGCCTCAACAGAAGAGCTTCCTTGCTTTTTAGAAGGTGGAGGCATTTCATGTTGTTTTCTGGGAGTCGGACATAGGATGTGAAAAGAGTTTTTTTCTAAAAGGGCTGGGATCTTTACTGAAGGGAAATACCTTGCATGCGAATGAGTGAGTGGATGAATGTTTTGTAAATGATTTCACAACATCGGAGAACGAGGTAGATGTCAAAGGGCTTTCTGTTTTTTTTGAGGGTGTATGTTTTGCGTTAGCTTCTATCTTAGGTTTGAAAAACGTTATCGTTTGTTTTCTCGTATCCTGGGTCGTACTTTTTAAAATGAGGTGACTTTTAAGGCCGGGGCGTCAACCTTAACACTGGTAGAGGGAGTGGGTCTGTCTGTGCATTTACTTATGGGGACTCTGTATGGTGCTCCCATCTGACCCTAACTGCAACCAGAAATCCCCCCCAACTGCACAATGTGGACGATAAGCTAGATCCAACTTATGGTTTAACGACTCCTGTTCCGGATGCTGGCATGCCCATCAAAGATGAGGCGGAATTTACAGACGCGTCTAGAGGGGGATTTTGTTCCATAGAGGCCTGACTTCTAGATGACCTCTGGACCAGTCTCTCCGCACTTCCGGAACGTTGGTCACGATGACCGGTAATTTCAGGCCCCCTATTTCCAAACAGTTAGGGTTGGAGACGATTGCTTTCTACTTCAACATGATTTCGAAACTCCATGCCCCAGTCAGGCTATCGCAGTATCTGGTAGTCCTGTGTAAGGGAAACCGCAAGATGCTCCCCGATAATTAAGAAGGGACCTCAAATATCGCTATGTATTCATATGTCTGCCTTCGTACTAGATTCTTAAAATATGATCTTTTGTAATAAGCTCCCGACTGGCAGAATTTACGTAATCTTCAGGCGAAAAAATCACTAACCCATGACTATTCTTTGTAGCTTCACCCTCAAGGGCTCCATTGATTTTACCACTGTGTCTTTCGTGGAGCAACAAATTTTGTGCTTGTGTTTGCCCATCACGAAGACTGACACTGTTCTTTTTTCAATCTTCTTTAGTTCTTCAGCGCCTTCCCAGAGTCCATCTTCTATTACAAGGTGAGCGTAAATCTTGGCTCGCTTCAAAAACTTCGCAATATTGATAATGCATTTCGTGGTGGGGGGCATCCAAGAACAGAGCGATTCCCCAACCTCAGCACTGTCGTTCTTCTTGTCAGAAGATTATGATCCTCCATACTTAATTTTCTTATATTTTGGACATTATTTGCCTCCATAGAATTCGCTTTTCCTTTTTTGTTTTCAATCTTTTTGGATCCCTTTACTTCCGGGTGCTCCACAGAATAGTTTTTATCTGGCCGATCAGTTTAAAGGACTATCAGAAAAAGTCTATTCGGACCAACTTACTTTTGTCGGTCATATTGTTTTTTAAACGTGTAAGACAAGCGGGATGTGTATATTATTTAAAGTTATATGGAAGTAAGAGGAGAGGTGGGGCAAAAGAAAAAGCAGGAAATCAAATTTAAAACTAAAGTGCGAAGAAAAAATAAACAAAAATTACCAATAGAATATTAACAATATATAAAATCCAAAACAATAACGAAACTGGTTTTAATAGGAAAACAAAAAAGTTGTTTAAATTGATAGAATAAAATAAACTAAAATTAAATTTTGGTAAAATAAAAACTACCAAGAACTTACAGAGAAAGATTTAAAATAAAGAAATAAAGAAATAATACAAACCAAAATCCAAACTATAAAATACAATAAAGAATCCGGTTTGAACAGGAAATGTATTTAAATTGTTTGAGATAAATTAAATTAAAGTTTGGTGAAAACAACTAAGAATTTATCCCGAAAGGTTTAAATTACTAAAAAATAATACAAAATTAAAAATACATACTCTAAGAAAGAAACTAGTTTGACCAGGAAAACAAAAATAAAAAGTAAAAAAGTTCGTAAAGTCAAATTAAAGTTAAGTGAAAAGTACTAAAAATTACCCTGAAGGGTTTAAAATAATAAAAAATAAATAAGGAGACGATGTAAAGTTTAATCCCGCCTACCCCCACCCCACCAAAAAAAAAAAGAAAAGAAAAGAAAATTCACCACAAAACGAAAAATGATTAAAACATTTAAAGTTAAGAAAGAATCGTAATGAAACGAAAGCATTAACCTGCAAAAAATAAAAGTTACCCCAGAGGAAAAATAGAAGGAAAAGCTTAAGGGTGGGGACGAATAAGAAGCCTGAAAAGAAAAAAAAATCGAACTTCGAACGAAGACAAATGAATTTTACCATAAATAAAAGTTTTTTTTCCGTAATTAAAATAAAAATAAACTATAAATTAAAAAAAAAAAGAATGAAATAAAACAACAATCAGTGATCTGGTGAAGCTTTGTTATGCAAGAAAAATAAAAGATGGCGATCTAAAGCCTAAAAGGGAAAAAAAGAAAATGACAAAAAGAAATAAAAGAAAAATAATCAAATAAAAAAAATAAAGAAAAATAATAGCCAAATCAATTTAACTAAAGGATTTCGTTCTCAAAAGTTCTTAAAAAAAGGATTATTTCAGCTGACAAATTTCTTCTCGGTTTCACAATCACGCCCAAAACGAGACTTCAAAAAACAACGATAACAGGTTGTACTTGGTTACTCCTAATATTTATTGTACAACATTACAAATAAGATACGTGGGATTGGGGAAGCTTGTCTTGACTTGTCATATTGATAACTTAACTAATCTCAATCACTGACCCAGTCGTCAGTACATTGTTCCTTTCACCAAAACGTCTCATCTATACCACAGTACCATACATAGACACCATAATGCCATATTTATTCTAAGAATTCCTACCTAATCCCGTATTTACCGCCTTTGTGGAGGGCTGGGTTGATAAAAATCTAAAAATAATTATCCCCAAGCTCCACCGGTGGGGCATGGTAATATTTTGGTGGGACATGCGTAGGATGTGCTCCCTTCGTCTTACTATACCAACAGAATAAGGGGGCAATTCGAGAATGAGTTATAAGCAGGGAATTTTTTCTAGCGACCTCAAATTTCATTTTGCATTATTATTTCATGATTAAAATAATCAAAGTATATTACAGAATAAACTTTCATTCAAATATTTTATATTTCTACCTATCAGTTCTCTATTATATGTTTTGAAAACTATATATATTTAACTGTCTTTTTGGTTTTTTAATTTTTCTCTTTTATGGACGCCATTGTCTTTGGAGGCTTGTTTATAGAGACCAAGTTAATGACATTTTAAGCTTCCTTCATGTGCATTGCAGTAAAAATTTGAATATGTAATAATAAAATATTACGGTGGGGGCACCAGAATTTTAAAAATACCAAAGTGGGGTCTGGCCCCAAATAGGTTTGGAACTACTGATCTACACAATTAAACAAAACTAGTGTTAATAACAGACACCCCCTCCACAGTCTAATCATGGCAGAGATAACAGTTAACTAGACGAAAAATACTACGTGATTAATAAAATGATTTCCATGCAGCCGTTCTACAATCACTCTCACTAGCACTGACACATTTAGACAACTATTACGAAAACTCACACTGGAAAATGAAGGACATCTTACAGCTGAGAAGTGCAATCTTTGCCACCTGGAGGGGGAATAAACTAAAGAAAGACGGGGTACAAAAATAAAAGGCCGCTGATGACCATCCATACTCGAGCTAAGTTAAATTTAGTGACTTTAACAAAAAGGAAAATGACTTATGCTAATCTAACACTAGATGACAAACGTTTAACCCTTTGACCCCTGCGTCGCTGAACAATTTTGACCCTTCTACCTGAGCTCCTGGGTCAAAATTCGCAAATAATTGGTTTGTAATGTTTTCACGGTAGATATAAAAATGGTTACAAGTGTTTACCCACCGTTTAACCGGTGGCTGGGCATTAAGTCGTTTTTCGCTATCACCGTTCAACCGGTAGCTGGGTATTACGTCATGTTTCCTCTACCACTGTTCAACCGGTGCCTTGGCATTATGTCATTTTTCTCTACCACCGATAAAGCGGTGGTCAGGGCTGAACAGGTGTAAATAGAATAAGATTAAGATTCAAAAAAGGAATTGAATAAAATATTTAAAAAGATGAAAATATATTCAACCGAAAATAGGACTGTAAAGCCAAATGGATAAGCATTCAAAAGAAAAACAAAGAAGAGAAATGAAGAAAATTAACCCTTTGATCCCTGCATTCCTGAACAATTTTAACCCTTCTGCCTGAGCACCTGAGTCAAAATTCGCCAATAATTGGTTTGTAATGTTTCAAGTTAGATATAAAAATAGTTTACAAGTGTTTACCCACCACTGTTCAACCGGTGGCTGGGCATTACATCATTTTTCTCTACCACCGTTAAAGTGGTGGTCAGAGGTCAGAGGTCAAACGTTTAAACAAGTCGACTAATATCCTCATCCTTAGGTCACCTTCAAATGACATTCTCAATTAGCCCCTCTCAAGCGAACCAAATGCAAAACCCTCAACCACATTTTGCCGAATTTTAATGAAGAGAGTTACCTCCTTTCCGCCCGTTTTTCGGATTTAAGCTGGCACTCAAAGAAAAAAAATTAGTTGAGAAGAGGAAAAGTTCTCACCTCCATAAAATTCCTTCTGTCGCGTCGTCCAAATCACGACTCTCATAATGCCAAGTAATACACAAGAACACACAGTATGCATTCCTTTTCAGCTGCGGTACAACATTGCAACAAATAGAAATGGTCTCAAGGACAAAAATACTTTCCACCCAGGATGCGAACCATGTAACCTTCAATCAGTTCTCACAACGGACGGACGACGCTACAGTAAAAGAAGATGTATCCCAAGGACTCAACCGCCCCACCGTAAAGCCCACACTGGCGTAACTGCCATCCCCGCTGCAAAGATCTTTCTGGCGAGGGCCTTCCGCAACACCAGCCAGGGGAATGATGTCTCATCGAGACAGCGCTACCCGGACACTCAAGACCACAGAGAGCTAAACTGCTCATTCTTCAAAGGGGGCTCATCCCTTAGAGTATCATGAGCGAAAGCAATAACACACCATATAATGTCTTGGGGGACAACAATCGGGTGTCGGGGAGGCTTTCTTTAACCCGTGTGTAGTCTTTCAGTGCAAGCCGACACTCGCGATATGGAGCACTCGGCTCGAGGAGTAAGGCGGGCCTCCTCGCCGTCAAAGAGGGTAATGATTTCTTAGGCTCAGAAGAAGGCCGTTACCCTTATCTTGCTGACACATTCGTCCCAGAAACTTGAACCGCAACGTCTGTTGGGGAATCTCAACGTCGGGCAATCCTAGATCACCCTCAAACGTGTGGAGACCACAGACCTCGCGACGCACCTTAGGAGCCCTGTCTCTCCATAGGAGGTGGAACAAAACTTGAATCAATAAAATTAGCTCGGCGCATGGGAAGTACCGAGAGCCGGTAAAGAAGGGTGGAGTAGACGCCCTCCCCGAGCTGCAGCCTCGGCCTTTTCTCAGACCTCCAACCATTTCTTCTCTAACGGGGCCCAAACTAGACGCCGAGTATCTTGAGAGGCTCGTTCCTCTAAGTGATGGGCTCGGGAAAAGAGACTCCCTTCTATGCACCCAACTGCAAGCCCAAACTTGTCGCGGTTGATTTTAGCTCCTGTTACCGCCTTATACCAGTTGATTTCCTTGTGGACTTCGTCAGTCTCGGCACTGATTTTCATGCATTCAGTTACGTCGTCGGTATAGGCGGAATACCTGGCCGGTGTGGTGCCACCAGGGAGGGTAATTCCATGTAGGACCCGATTCGCCTTTAACTTGAGAAAGAAGGGCTACATAGCAACAACTGATAGCATAGGCGAAAGCGAGCAACCCTCACGAATACATCTGGACAACATGAAAGGTTTCGATCTTACGCCATTCATTTCCACCATCGCACCGGGGTACAAGAGACACACCCAGTATCGAAGGTACGACCCGAAGCCAGCGGACTCGAGGACAGCCCCGAAAAAACCGATGGTTAACCCTATCAAATGACTTGAACTTATCTAAATTGATCAGCGTGGCTTCACTGTCCACTACAATCAAACGTACTAGATGTAGGTTACCCTGAATAGTCCGAGCCTTCACAGCGCAAGACTGCTCGGGGCCAATTAGACTAGGCAGGACTGCCTGCAAACATTTAGCTAACAGCTTGGCCAACATCTTTAACTCTGTATTCTAATTAAGGGCCTGGAATTATTAATCCTATCCCCTCTGTGTTTATTCTTGCGAAGCAACTTGATCACACTTCTGGGGAAGCGTTCGTGAATACTGAGGTTCCGCAGCTTAGAGCTTACCTCTCGCTATACCAACGACTAGCCATCCCTGTTTCTCTTCTGCCTTCTTTTTGACAGGCAGTGTGGGCTCTGGAAGAAACCGAAGCTTTTGAACAGCCGTGCCAGGCAGGGTCATTACAGGTGTCACGGAACAAGGCGTTTCAGCTTAAGGAGGATTGGTATTGGATTTAGGCGGGACTCCAGAGACCTTCACTGGGCAGGAAGGGGCGATGTGGCCAATCACGCCATACTTACAAAAAGCTGGTTTCCTCCCCGTTACAATGACGGGGTATTTTTTCCCATCTATCTCCAAACTGTTGAAAATGAAGGTATAGGCTTCTCGGTCAAAAATTAATTCGAACCCCCACCCACCCGTTTCCTATTCTAGCGAAACACTTACTAACTGGCTATACTTGCATAATATATACCCCTAAGTTCTCTCAGAAAATATAGTCGAGAATCTTGTATAGCGCCATATTGTTCCTACGCCGTCCTCGGTATTCTGTGCGGATAGTATAGCCTTTTATGATTAAACCACGAGACGTTATAGATGCACAACCCTCTGGCGTGGGCAACAGTATGTCCCATATGAAATAACCTAACCATTTAATTATTTGTTGAGGTTTAACCTTTCAAGGAATTCAGTGCTTTTATTACTGCACTTTTTGTGCACCAACAAATTTTGCCCGTGAGCTTGTCGAGCACAACGACTGACATTGTTCTTTCTGCAAAACGCTCTTCTGCATGGAGATCTACCAAAAGCCCGCCTTCTGTAACCAGATAAACGTACTGTTTGGCTCTCTCGACAAACTCCGCCACATTGAATATGCATTTCGGTTGGGCGGGACTCAAAACAGAAGGTGATTGACCCGCCGCTACACCGTTGACTTCGTCAGTCGCCATATTGGTGCTTGTATCTTTCTCCTTTTCTTTCTCATTATTTTCTTAACTTTCCTCTACAATTGGGGTGGACGAATTATCCTTATAGGGACCACATTTAGAGGATCTATTTTTCTTTTGTGGGGTTGTTTGGTGTGTGTGTTCAGATTCATTTTCTTTTTCTGGTGGATCAACCTTAGTGGCAAACCCAAATAAATATTTTTTGATAGTACGACTTTGGTCGGCCATCTTCTACAGTTTTTCTTTTCACAAGCAGTTAAATGTATTTTTTACGGTTACAATAAATAAATTCCAAATCAATTCAAATTAGGGAATGAAATGAAAATAAAATTCAGAACAAAATACAAAAATCAAAATAAACTATAAAGGCACAAAAAAAACAAAAAAACAAATTCGCCGCAAAAAACAAGTTCACCGCAAAAAAACATGTCTGACGCAAAAAACAAAGAATTCAAAATTAAAACAAACTTAAAAACAAAAATAAAACAAATTCGGTCGCCACTGAAAGAAAGTAAAAACTGAAAACAAAAAATATACTAAAAAAAGAAAAGAAACTTTGTCAAAACGGAAACAAAAAACTTAGCGTTAATTGTCCAAATAATGGTCCTCGTTGTTAGTTCAAAGCTTGTCAGAAGAAATAGACCAGCGACACGAACCGACGTCAACGCGTGTCATCCTCCCTATTTCCCAACCTACCCACAAGGCAAGATGTGGCACAAGGCCAGATTCTAACGTGGAGCGTTCCGATCCCGTAGGTTCGAGCAAAAATTGCCTGTAGACCCCGTATACACGGGTTAGGGTTTTGTCTACTTCCCCGCAAACGAGACTCTGCCCTTCGGCATAGCCCCGTCTGGGTTCCTCTCGACGCGGAGGCAGAGAGTTCGACAAAAGAGAAAGAGAAAGCCTCCTCCTCGCGGGTCATCCTTCTTTTGACGATTCTCGGCGCCAGTCTATATGAATTCGAACGATTTCAAGTCCTATTCTAGAGAGGTGTGTTCATATCTACAGCACCCCACTCCTTTTTAGACATGCACTTTCCTTAGTCGATACTTTTTCATGGGTCCACTTACAACGTTTCAATTTACTTAGGAGTGTGTGTCGGTTGACCAACGTTCAGTCTATATCAATGTTCCCCCGAGGCTTACTTTTCCTACTAACTTTATAGTAAGTGGAAGAGTCCACAATAGCCTCATTAGAGGGAGTACATTACAACAGATATGAATATCCTGCCGTTGTTAAACGGAACACTTCTCAGTTAACTCACTACTACACACGACAAACGTAAGAGACAGACTAGCCACAAATATGCAAATGAAACCTAGTCTACATGACAACACAGCGCTATCTAGCGTAAACTTCCTTTACATTTAATAACTCAAAAACGAAGAATTTACGAACATATATTATTGTTGCCATATATGGTCTGGAGGCCCTACTAATTGTCTCAATGTCCTTGATAAAATCCAAAGACGGATATGCAATGTAATGGGCCCTGATCTGGTATCTCGTCTGCAGTCGCTCTCTCACAGACGTGCCGCTGCCTCCCTCGGTCTTTTTTACAAATACATTCACGGTAACTGCTCCGATGAGCTGCTTTCTCTGGTTCCTAGACTTCATGAATTTAAGCGTTCAACTAGGCTGGAATCTCGCTCTCACACTTTCACTGTCGAAACTATTCAATGTAGTCGTCTCTTCTACTCCAATAGCTTCATGTATCGCACTTCTCGCCTGTGGAACTCCCTCCCCATTTCTTGTTTTCCTGATAACTATAATCTCCAACTGTTCAAATGTAATGTCAATCGACATCTACAGATGCCTTGATCTATCCCCTATCCTTCTCTTCATCCTTTCCTCTATCACTCCTCTTTGTTCTCGCACGAATTCTGTAACCCCTTGCGTGCTAGTGGCTTCCGGTCTTTTTGGGGGTTGAATGCTTAAAAAAATGGACTTTTGTCCTTGTTTTGTTGTGCGAAATCCGGCCCCAACGTGTGTAGAAGTATTTTTCATACACCTTGTATGTATGTAAAAGTGATCATAGAAGTCAACACTCAGTCTGTTTTTGCTCGACTATATATGCAAGTCAGTGATGCATTATATTGTTCCGTCATTTTGGTTGGCGGTAATAGTTATGCTTCGACTTATTCTAGGATGTTATTGGTTGGAAATAATTGTGGATTCGGTGCAGTTTTCGGCTATTTATAGCGTTGTCTGTTAACTGTATTAATAATAATAATAATAATAATAATAATAATAAATGAAAATGAAAAGCCAAATATTTTAATATACAGAGAATTTTAAAAATGTATCAGCGAAGAAAGTAAAAAATTATTTTAGAAGTACAATGCCATTGAAAAATTACTTGATATAAAATCGTCATTTTTTACGGATAAATTTGTAAACTAATATTTAGTGATCGCAGATCGTTCTTCTTTAAATACCTCCCAACTGTCGTCTCACTATGCCAGACTAGCGAATACACAGGAAATTCTATAAATGTTAATTGTAAAAAAAGAATAGATGAGGATTTAAAGAGATCCCATGTTTTTAGAAACTCAACAAACAAGTAACTATCACTGTCCCTTCTGGACGTGGCTGCTATGGATCCATACAGCTGTCTTTGTTGCTCTCAGTACTACTTTTTCGTTTGTGATCCCTTTTTGTCGTTGATACATGTTTCTCTACATTTAACTCAAAAAAATATCAGTCCTCCTGTGTAGCAGCGAATGTTGAACAATCTTCTTACAGATGAAGAAGATACTTGCGGCAACAGAAATGTGTTTCTACAGAAGGATGATGAGAATACCATGAACTGAACATGTGAATAACGATTTTTTTAAAGAAAATGGAAACATTTGACAAGGTAAGGTACAAGCATCTATTTGAACTACCAGAAAAACTCGATCTGTTTTGAAAAGTTGTCAGAATAATCCGGAACTGGAAACAAACCGCCTGCATACGGATAGAAAATGAACAGAGAAGCTATATAAAATAGAAAGGAGCATGAGACAAGGATACGTCTTCTCGCCAGATTTATTCAATATCCACAGCAACAGCAAGGTGATCCCAAGGGAATTGGAAGCCGTACCAGAATTTATTATTTGTGGGTGTAATCTGAACAATACAACTCTTAGACATGTAGCAGAAGAAGGCGAGAAAAAGGGACTAACTATAAACTGCAAAAAAAAAGCAAGAGGAATTCTGGTTATCAGCAAGAGAAAAAACCTCGAGATGTGAGTTACCAATTAGAGATATAAGCATCAAGTAGTTGTTGAAGTTCAAATATGTGGGAAGCATTTAAAAAGAGAATGGAAAACACGACAGCAAGATCCGAACATGCATTGGAATAGGAATAGCATTCCAAATGGTAAGCAAGGTGCCGAGAAACAGAAACATTTCGTTAGAAGCAGAAGAAAAGAGTGTCGTATATTTACGTGACAGACATCCTCTTATATGGCAGTAAATCCTAGATAATCTCCCTGCAGATGAGGAAAAATCTAGAGGCAGCATAAATGTGAGCCTACAGAAGGTTACTGAGAATTCCATGGACGAATCAAGTAAACAACAAGGAAGTCTTAAAGAAAATGGCAACAAAAAGAACACTTCTCTTAAGAAACAGGAAAAGGCAATTGAAATTCGTGGAACACATAATGAGGAAGGAAGATTTGAAACATTTAACCCTCATAAGACACTTAGCATCAGAAAGAGATAATTGACATTTCTATAACACATAATGAGGAAAGAGGGATTGGAAAATCTGACACTCACAGGACATATCCAAGGCAAGGGTGACTAAAAGGAACTGGAGACTTTACCAGGATTTCTTATCAGTGGGTGTAATCTTAACAATATAAGATACACAGATTGTCTTGATGGCTGACTCGAAAAGTAAACTACAGGACCTCTTAGACATCTGGCAGAAGAAGGCGAGAAAAAGTGACTAACTATAAACTGCAAAAAAAAAAAGCAGAAAATCTAGTCATCAGCAAGAGAAAAAGTCTAAGATGTGAGTTACGAATTGGAGATATAAATATCAAGCTGGCGCAGAATTTTAAATATCTGGGAAGCATTTAAACAGAGAATGGAAAACGTGGTACCGAGATCCGAACTAGCAAAAGGGGCATTCCAAAAGCTATGCAAGGCGCTGATAAATGGAAACATTTCCTTACAAGCAGAAGAAAAGAGTGTCGGATTTGTATGTGATATTCATCCTCTTTTATGGCAGGTAATCCTAGAAAATCTTCCCGCGGATTAGGAAAAGGATATAGGCAGTATAAATGTGATCCTACAGAAGGTTACTGAGAATTCCATAGGCGAATCGAATAAGCGACAAGGAAGTCTAAAAGAAAATGGCAACAGAAAGAACACTTCTCCTAAGAAACAGGAAAAGACAATTGAAATTCCTGGAACACATAATGAAGAAGGAAGATTTGAAAAACTTAACCCTCACTGGGCATATAAAATAAGACACTTAGCATCAGAAAGAAATAATTGACATTTCTATAACACATAATGAGGAAAGAGGGCTTGGAAAATCTGACACTCACAAGACATACTGAAAACAAGGGAGACTAAGGAAAGTCGCACATAATCTACCTAACGAACTTGTGACAATAGTTGACCTAACGGGGATTAGGAGAAAGTAAAAAAAAAAAGACAAATTTACTAAGAGCTACAAAGGAGAGGAAATTGTGGAGACTCATAATCACCCACATCCTGAAGAGGAAGAAGTTTCTTTTTTTTTTTTCTTTTTTTTTGCAAGCTTGGTAAAGGAACTCAGAGGGAAGAGTTCGAATCCCTAGTTGAGTTCGTGGCATTCATTTGGTAAATTTACCCATCTCATCTTCCCTCGCTGTGGGTTAAATAGTATTATTTATGTCTTGGAAAACTATTGTTAACTAAAAAAATTTGCTAATGTAATATTCATTTTCAAAAGGTAAATGAATTATTCTTACAATCTCAAAATGTTTCTGCTTTAAATAAACCCCGAAAGGGTTGATAAATCGTAAAAATTCCAAATAAAGTAATCTTGCTCGTCACTTGCCGTTGATATGTCTTGTAATTTGAACAGTAGAATAGCAAAATAGATTTTTAAAAAAAAGTAGAATTGAGAATGAATGAAGCCATAAAAAGACACGATAATGGCAGACGAAGAAACGTTGTCTGTTGACTGATATTACGCGTGCTATAAATAACGACAGCAACAAACAGAAAAAAAGTTAAAGTAAAGAAGGACAAAGAATAGGTTCTTTTAGAAAATATTGCAGACACAAGTGCCGAGACTGTTAATCTGTGTCTCTAAACCGTTTAGTCGAAGACAGAATTCCTGGAAGGACGTTTCCGGTCGGAAGTGATATGAGTAATCGTTGGTTAAAATCGTTATTGTTAGTCTGCAGACAGGCCTGATATACAGACAGTGCCGTAAGCGGCCACCGAAGACTGCAGCTCATGTCGTCATCCTTAATTTCTATCGATTCTCTTCTCATTTATTTGCTCGTTATTTAGTTATTCTTTTATTTGTGTAAAAGTATTTATTGAAATCGTTTTTTATTCATTTGATGACATAAACTAGTAGTAGTAGTAGTAAGAGGAAGTGAAGAAGAAGAAGAAGAAGAAGAAGAAGAAAAGTAAGGACGAAAAAATGAGAAAAGGCGGAGTGAAAAAAGGAAAGCAGAAAAATGATGAGAAGATGACGGTGTCAATGAAAAAAATGCCTGAGAAGAAGAAGAAGAAGAAGAAGAAGAAGAAGAAGAAGAAGAGGAGGAGGAGAAGGGGGTGGAGGAGGAGGAGGAAGTAGAAGGTAGAGCAAAATATGTTAAGGAGGAAAAAAAGAAAATGTAGATTCAATACGGGAAAGAGAGAAAGAAAAAGGTGAAGAAGACATAGGTAGGGTAAAAAAAGAAGGAGAAACAAGAAAAAAGAAAGGCTAGATTGAATACGGGAAAGAAGAAGAAGAAGAAGAAGAAGAAGAAGAAGAAGAAGAAGAAGAAAAGTAAGCAGAAAAAAAAACGAGAAAAGAAGGAGTGAAAAAAGGAAAGCGGAAAAATAATGAGAAAATGACAGTGTCAATGAAAAAATGCCTAATTTAGAAGAAGAAGAAGAAGAAGAAGAAGAAGAAGAAGAAGAAGAAGAAAAAGAAGAAGAAGGAAAAGAAAGAAGAGGAGGAGGAAGTAGAAGGTAGAGCAAAATATGTTAAGGAGGAAAAAAAGAAAATGTAGATTCAATACGGAAAAGAGAGAAAGGTGAAGAAGACATAGGTAGGGTAAAAAAAAGGAAAAAGAAGAAAAAAGAAAGGCTAGATTGAAGACAGGAAAGATTGAAAGAAGAAGAAGAAGAAGAAGAAGAAGAAGAAGAAGAAGAAAAGTAAACAGAGAAAAGACGAGAAAAGAAGGAGTGAAAAAAGGAAAAAGCTGAAAAATAATGAGAAGATGTGAGTGTCAATGAAAAAAATGCTTATTTGAGAAGAAGAAGAAGAAGAAGAGGAGGAGAAGGAAGAAGTAGAAGGTTGGGGCAAAATATGTTAAGAAAGAAAAAAAGAAAATATAGATTGAATACGGGAAAGAGTGAAAGAAAAAGACGTGGAATTGATAGGTAGGGCAAAAAAGAAAAAAAGAAAAAGAATGAAAAAGAAAGGCTAGGTTGAAGACGGGACAGATTGAAAGAAGAAGAAGACGATGAAGAGAAGGATTGATGCACGAAAACTAAAAAGTAAAACGAAAATAAACGTGATGGAAGTTGAACAGAAAATCTCAATTGAAGAAAGGAAAGATTGAAAGAAGAGGAAAAGGAAAAAGATATAAAGGAAGGAAAAGAAGAAAATCTATGAAGAAGCCAAAGTGTGAAAGAAGAAATAAAAAAGGGAGACAAGAGAACCAAATTTCCTTGCAGTAGATGAAGCTATTGATTCAATGTATTTGTTCCACCTCATGTCAGCAGATAGCGTGAGACCAAGCAGGTGTAACGAGGCGCTCTCAAGGAATTGGGAATCACCCATTCTGATGAGAGGCAGGAAGGGATCTCTGTGGTGGATAAAGGAGAGCAGTTTCGTTTTGGAAGCATTAAAGTTTACAAGCCATTTCCTGTCCCAGTCAACCACAGGTTGGAGGTCCTTTTCGAGATCAGCGGCCAGGTTAGTTTTGTCAACGATACCAGATTTACTATTGAAGCAGAGGTAAATAGTGATGTCGTCCGCGTAGATGCCAACTTCAGAACTGATGAAGATCATGAACAGTGTACAGCCCAAGATAAACCCTTGGGGAACACCAGCGTTCGGGATAAAGGAGTCGGAGAAGAATGTGAAGGCAAGAAGGCCCTTCTGGAGTCGGACATCAGCCATCATAATGGCGGACAGGGAAGTTTATCTGTGGTTGTTAAATGAGAGCAGTTTCGCTTTGGAGGCATTAAAATTTACAAGCCATTTTCTGTCCCAGTTAACCACTGATTGGAGGTCATTGCTAGGTTTACTTTGTCAGATATGACGGATTTATTATTGAGACAGGAGTAATTGGTAGTGTCATCTGCATAAATGCCTACTTGGGAACTGATAACATCAGGAAGATCATAGATGAAGATCAGAAACAGTTTAGGACCCAGGATAGTGCCATGGGAGACAGCCGCTTTCGTGTTTAAGAATCTGGATGCGAGCCCGTTCAGTACGACCTTCATTTTACGATTTGATAGGAATGCTGGGATTAAATCAAATAATCGTCCTGTAATACCGTAGCCCTGAAGCTTATGTAGAAGATCAGCATGCCAAAACCCTTTCAAATGCCTTTGAGATAACTAGAGCCACAGCCCGAGCTTCGCCGTTATTATCAAAAGCTTGAGATACATATTCAATTATGACTGTAAACAGGCCAGCTGGCAAAACGGAAGTCATATTGTTTGTCAGAGAGTAGGTCGTAAGAGGTAAGATGCATTGATTAAAGCCTCGAATACTTTGCCGAAAAAGCGTAAGAGACTGATAGGGCGGTAGTTAGAGAGACCAGAAGGTTCTCCAGAATTCTTAAAAACGTGAACTACAGAGAAGTTGGAAAGCAGGAAACAGCGAGGCAGTCATTGTATCTTTTGGAGAGGACTGGAGCCAGCTCGGGAGCATATCTCTTTAGGATGACGGCTGGTATCTCGTCACCTCCAGTTGCCTTATGGGAGTCTAATTTAGAAATGATGTCCGAGACCAGTGACAGGGTTATGCGCATATCACGGAACGAGGGCCAATCTGTTCGTTGATAACAGAAAGATTTTCTGTTACTAGGAGTTTATTGGTTGGTGGGGGAGACACCACCGCATAATCAGAGTTGCCAAGAGGGCAGAGCTGCGTAGTACGATAAGAGACAGGTGTAGAGGTAAAAAAAAAGAGATCGGGAAGAAACCCGTTTTCGTCAGGGTTGCCCAGGAAACGTGTAGGGAAATCAACCACTTGCGTGAGAGGTTGAGTGATTAAAAGGCTAAGGTTTTGGATGCCAGCGATATCAGTGACAGTGTTTAAGCCACCTGGTATGGTGGGCATTAAAGTCATCAAACACGGATATTTTTTGCAGTCGGGTGTAGGGAGATGGCTTTGTCGACGTTATAGGAAATATTATCGAACACACAACAGTCTTGAGAGGAAAGGGAACGGTAGAGAAAGAAGAGATAGCTGAGTTAACTAGAGAGAGACGGAGACACATGTAAGAATGGTCTGGAGATTCAAGGGAGAGTTCCCTAGCCAGCGGGAGATGTTTGTGGACATTAACTCCCCGGTCATGCATGTGGAATTTAGAGTCCTTCCTATGGAGAAGAAGATGGCCAGGAATCGAGAAATCAGATGAAGAGCTTGAAGTGTTAACATTAGTTTCGCAGAGAGTTAGGATATCTGGAGACTTTTCGAAGAGGAACGATTCCACATTGCAGAATTTGGTACGGATACCACGAATGTTAGAGAAGGAAAGGTTAACGGCTTTAGGTGTTTTTTTTTGTTTTTTTGCTTTGTTTTTTTGTTGTTTCTTTTTAGCTGGTTTAGTTTTATATCTTTGGTTGTTTATAGTCATGATATGTTATATCGGTAGCGAAAAGGCCTAGAGTACTACTTGCAGTCAGTCGTCTAATGTAACATATGCAGGAATGGAACTGGCGTAGACTTCAATATAGTGAGAAATCGGTGTTGCCCAACGGGGGATATTTGCAGGGACACCCTTCAATGTGCGACATGGCACTGAAAGAACCCCGATATTATGCAACTGTTGATCAGAGCGACCGCTCAAGACACTACAGCAGGATCAGAGTTGCTAAGAGGACACATCTGCGTAATACGGTAATAGACAGGGATACAGTTAAAAAAAGATCGAAAAAAGAAGCGTGTCCTTCAGGGTTACTGGGGAAATGCGTGGGGAAGTAAACCACTTGCGTGACAGAGTGAACGATTGAGAATTTCAAGGTTTGGACGTCAGCGAGTGACAGAATGTTTCAGCCACCCGATATGGTGGGCATTAAAGTCACCGAACACAAATATATTTTCAAACGGGTGTAGGGAGATTGATTTGTCGATATTATCGGGAATACTATCAAACACGCAGCAGTCTTGAGAAGAAGGGGAACGGTAGAGAAAGAAGAGATAGCTGACTGAGTTAAGTAGAGAGAGACGGAGACACATGTAAGAATGGTTTGGAGATTCAAGAGAGAGTTCCCTAGCCGGCGGGAGATGTTCGTAGACATTAACTTCCCGGCTATTCATGTGGAATTTAGAGTCCTTCCTAAGGAGAAGACGATGGCCAGGAATCGGGAAATCAGAGGAGGGGATTGAAAGGTTAAGTTAATTTCGCAGAGAGCTATGATGTCTGGAGACTTTTCGAAGAGGAACGATTCCAAACTGTAGAAGTTGGTATGAATATTACGAATATTGGTGAAAGAAAGGTTGAAGGAGTTTAGGTGTTTTTCTGCTGAGCTGGTTTAGGATAATATCTTTGGTTGTTTACAGTCATGTTATGTTATATTGGCAGCGGAAAGGCCTAGAGTACTAGTAGCAGTCGGTCGTCTAATGTAACATGTGCAGGAAGAGAACTGACGTAGACTGCAATATAGAATGGCCTCGGGGTTTCCCACCGGATGTGCTTGCAGGGGGACACCCTTCCACGCGACATGGCACTGCAAGAACCTCGATATTATGCAACAATTGATCAGAGCAGCTTCTCAAGACGTTACAAGTACCAGTCAGGAACAGAAACCAGAAGACTGGCAACCCGACACCCAGTATGAAAAAACGTTGCCACCATTCACGCAAACCACAAGAAATTCCTCACAGCACCACTATTAAGGCCTGAGAAAAGAAAAGGAACCAGGAGCCCTTCCTAAACAGGAAACAAGAGATGAACCTCTACTCCTGTTCACGAAAAGGGGGAAGAAATATGAACCGAGTGATAGAAAGCCTATCTACTCATATAAAAAACTAAAAATGAAAATTAAAAAAAAACCGGTGATTGACTACTGGATAAATTATTTCAAAGAATGAACTTTCTTTCAGATAAACTTATTTGGAGAGTCGGGCTGCAGCACCCAGATGCCCCAGCACCAAAATAGAAAAAAAATTTAAATTACAGACATACATTACATTTTAAAATGATTGGAGTCAGCCATATGCATACAGGCGAGATTACTTTATCTGTGACTTTTGACCAAAGTGAGAATTCTGGGATAGCCATTACACGCCAGAGAGTTGGGATTGAGGAGGAAGGAGATGGGTAGTACCGCATTACCACCCCCTTCTTTTTTAAGAGGAGGATGCTAGTCTAACAAACTATTTTTTATCTTTTCAAAGAAAAAAAAAAAAAAGACTCGAATACCAACTCGTTCAAATATATATATATATATATATATATATATATATATATATATATATATATATATAATATCATTTGATAATTAGTAGGGGTAATTCCAAGGAGAACATTAACCCAAAGAGAACTCAATGTAAGAGCAGAGCAATATAAATACAGACGATCTTTAAAAATCCATTCGGTTAAAATTTATTTCATGAATATGTACAAATATTAAGGTCTGAAGAGATAAATATTTATGGATGTTTAAGGGCCGACTGTACTCTCTCTCTCTCTCTCTCTCTCTCTCTCTCTCCATATATATATATATATATATATATATATATATATATAGATAGATAGATAGATAGATAGATAGATAATATTAGTGGTCAATATATATATATACATATATATAGATAATATTAGTGGTCAATATATATATATATATATTGACCACTAATATTATCTATATATATATATATATATATATATATATATATATATATATATATAGAGAGAGAGAGAGAGAGAGAGAGAGAAAAGTACAGACGATACTTAAATATCCATAAATATTCATCTCTTCAGAGGAGGCACGGTGGAGTAATGGATATCGGATTGAGGATCGGAGAGCCGAGTTCGAATTCCAGTCAAATCCATTACATTCACTTACGTCCTAATTCCCTTTGGGTAAGGTGTGAATCCTCTTCGTCTCCCTCCAGCTATGGGTAAAGAGAGGGAAAAACTGGGTTCTATAGCCTTGGATGGCAGTTGATCTAGGAGGACAGCTCTGAATTCAAAACCTGTGAAGGATCGTTTGGGGACCTTGTGGCATGTAGTACACCAGGTCTCTGTATTCAACCTTTCAAAAAGTGTGGATGGTCCTGCACGAAACCTTCCCCACTCTAATCAAAATCTCGTGTGTTGTTGTCGGGCTGTCGCTTTCGTAAGAACTGATCTGCTTGATCCTCATACGTCGAATTCGACAGGAAAGTCGAGTATATTAATTATATATATATATATATATATATATATATATATATATATAATGAAAAGTGTGTATTTATAAATATAAATAAATATAATTATTTATATATTATATGCGCGGTACTTATTAGAAAGTGCTCAATATCAGAGATAGAGCTAACCTATTTGGTTGGACTGATGTGAGTTTGTGACCCTGGGTTTCACGCTTTAGCGATCGTCAGACGATTGCAAAAGCGTGAAACCCATGGTCACAAACTCACATCAATCCAACCATATATATATAAATTTAATTAATTCATCGTTCATCGAGTCAGATAGAAACCTCAACAGAATGGAGAAAGCACTGGACGGCCGTTTCGTCCTAAAGTTTGGGACTCATCAACAGTGCGCATCCACTACCGAGAATTGAAACCCTGACAGTTAGGTTGTCAAGCAAACATCATACCATATCATATTCCGTGGTGGAACTCTACTGAGTTCTCTGTAACCATAGGGCTGTGCCCCCTGGAGCCACGACTACTCTCACCAAGCCGCTCACTCTAGAGCATTAGAAGCCGGTTCAAGCGATGATAAACACAGATAGTAATTATTAGGAGGATTTGATAATTATATTTAATTAATTCATCGTCTGATAGAAACCTCAACAGAATTTATATATATATATATATATATATATATATATATATATATATATATATATATATATATATATTCTCAAGAGGATAGAACTCAATGTCCAGGACAGAGTAAGAATATAATATAAAAAAGGCTTAAACACTAATATTCCAGGGTTATAATTTATTATATTGGAATCGTAATCACGATCAATTCATCAGACCTACAAATTCGTAAAGAATTTTTTATTTGTAGGTCTGATAAAATTGAGTCGTGATTACGATTCCAATATAATAAATTATAACCATGGAATATTATGTTTGATCCTTTTTATATATATATATATATATATATATATATATATATATTATATTATTGTTGAAACTTGACTAATGCATGGAATAATAATGCAACACAAAATGTACTTAGAACAAAATGTATTGAAACAAGAAAGTGTACACAATATTTACATATAGTCTTTTTCTATATTCCTGGGAAGACCGTTTTTTGGGAGAATGTGTTGACTGAGTCGAAGTCGGGCAGAGTCTCTGGATTGAATCTCTTGATTCCTCTCCTTTCTTCTCCGTACTCCACTATGCAAATTAGGTGGATCCTACCACAACATATATATATATATATATATATATATATATATATATATATATATATATATATATATATATATATATATATATCAGCAAGGAATAAGTAAGTTTCCGATGGCATTTTAACTAAAAACTAAAACGACTGGTTTTGACCAAGATCTTATCAAGTTTATTTTCTGGGGATATCTTAGAGAACTAAAAGGAATGAGGGAATGAGGCAAAAAAACACACACACACAAAAAAAAACTAGAGTCCATATATATATATATATATATATATATATATATATATATAAGGAAAAACGTTCAAACAAAAAGTTAGAAAGAAAACGCAGGTAATCAAAAGAAAAAATATTAAATTAAAAATGAAAACATACATTACATTCAATAAAGATTGGAGTCGTCCATTTGTACACCGCCGAGATTGATTTAAGTAGGAGATATCGCGCTTTTTTTATTAAACAGTATGCAATGATGTCTACCGGCCTATACATTTGAAAGTCAAAGAAAATATACATTCCGGCGAGGTTCAAGATAAAAAAAAATAATAAATAACTCACGTAATATGAAGCGATGGATCAAATACAAAAACAATTTTTTTACGTGAATGTGTCAATAATCGAAATCCAGCGAAAGTCACCCATGAAATAAAAAATAATTGTTTGTACAGAAAGTAAGGACCTACGTACATCAAATTGTCTTTAAATTAAATGGCGACAGAAGAATTATTGTTGAACTTTTAAAAGGTAAGTTTTAATATTAATGCTGTACTTAAATGCAGCGATCAATTTTGTGTTCTTCTGTAGTTTATTGTTGCCTATCGCATCTACTCCTCCTTACCTATTGCGATGAAGGCCTAACCAAGAGCCCCCCCCGCAGCTTAAATGCCGCCTGATAGGGCGGCTTTCAAGTTAGTAAATAATAAACTTCCCAATACCAAGATTTCCACAAAGGAAACAATAAGAAATAGATAGCTACTTAAACAAATCTAATATAACAGTGAATTTACACTATTTACATTGTTCAGGCTTTTGTCCTCATCTTCGTTGCGATATTCATGTACGCTCCGGCCTTCTTCATGTGATTGGAATTTCGAACCGAACCCTTTATTTAGTCCACCGCGGTAGATTATTCTAGTTCCACGTGTCACGCCTCGGCCGGATATCTCAGTATTAGTTATCTCCCTTTAACTTTTTTTTTTTTTGGGTTCACCTCAGTTGTAGCCAGATATTGTACTCACAACTCCTTGGGTCAAGTCACTGGACTCAACGAACGCTTTTATCCAGCGGACCATGAATATGACCACGAACAATGTAAATATTGGAAACAATTACATTTCCTCATCTCAGAAATAATGACGTGTATTGGTTGATTTTTTCCTTTGAACCAAGGAGATCAAGAGGTTTTTGGGGTGAGAGTTTGACATATGGGCAGTTGAAGATCTTCTAAAAATAAAGGTGAATGCCGGACAACTTTCTCACAGGTGGAAAAGAAACATAAATCAATGGATGTGTCTCTGTTAACGAGTGATAAGTATACATTGGAATATATGCGAATAAGAACAAGAAAACGTATACTAACAATCAGAATGAAGCTAATGAAATTTCTGAGACCCTTAATAAGGAAAGAATGTCTAGAGAATTTAACACTCACAAGTTATACAGAAGGCTGGAGATGCAGGGTAAAAACATATAACGAGTAACCTACTTAATGAGTTTGTGAGTTGGTGCCAAAACAAATATTACGAGAAGATCGTGAAAAGTCAAAATTCAGCAAAATACAGGAAACCGTGGAGGACTATGATTGCCCACGCAGTTACATGGCATATATAAAACAGGTCAGTGCATTTACAAGAAGAGATCACTTTGTTATGAAGTTACGTTGGGTAATGGTTAACGAGCTTATCTGTTTGACCCTAACTACTAAGTAGTGCCTTTGGGTGCCCCTTCCTTGTGGCCTTGTGCCAAAACGGAGCTTGTTTGAGCAGTGAAAGCAACAATGACAAATGCATTAGAAATGAGTGCGACTGACTCATAACAGGAAAAATATCTGTTGAAATTCTAGATTTGGCTCAGGTTAAGTGAAACAGTGTTTATTCAAAAAAAAAAAAGAAAGAAAGAAAGAAAAAAAGAAAGAAAGAAAGAAAAAAGAAAGAAAGAAAGAAAGAAAAATAATGAAAGAAAAATAAAAAAGAAAGAAAATAGAAAAAAAAGAAAGACAGAAAGGAGATAAAAAAGACAGGGAAAGAAATAAAAAAAAAGAAAGAAAGAAAAGAAAGAAAGAAAAAAAGAAAAAAAAAAAAGAAAAAAGAAAAAAGAAAGAAAAAAAAAGAAAAAGAAAGAAAGAAAGAAAGAAAGAAAGAAAAAAAAGAAAAAGAAAAGAAAAAAGAAAAAGAAAGAAAGAAAGAAAGAAAGAAAGAAAAAAAGAAAGAAAGAAAAAAAAAAAAAAAAGATTGAAAGAAAGAAAGAAAGAAAAAAAAAAAAGAAAAGAAAGAAAGAAAAAAGAAAAAAAAAAGAAAGAAAGAAAGAAAAGGAAAAAGATTGAAAGAAAGAAAGAAAGAAAGAAAAAGAAAAAATTGAAAGAAAAATAAAGAACGAAAGAAAAATAATGAGAGAAAGAAACAAAAAGAAAATAGAAAAAAGCAAGACAGAAAAAAAGGACGTAAAAGAGAAAAAGAAGAGAAAGAAGAAAATATGAAGAAAGAAAGAAAGAAAGAAAAGAAATGAACGAAAAAGAAAGAAAGAAAGAAAAAAAGAAAAAGAAAAATTTGAAAGAAAAGTAATGAAAGAAAAAAAGAATAGAACAATAAATAAAGGACGAAAGAAAAATAAAGAAAAGAAAAGAAAAGAAAAGAAAGAAAAATAAATAAATAAAACAAAATAAAAATGTAGAAAAGAAGAAAAGGGAGAAATAAGAAACGAAAGAAAAATAAGGAAAGAAAAAAGCGAAAAAAAGTAAAAAAAAATAAAAAAAAAGAACAAATAAGAAAAAGAAAAATGTTATGTTGAGTTCGTTCTCATCAACCGTCTTTGAAACCGCATTTCTGTCACTTGAAGTCTCCTCTTCATGTGAAAACACTGGCCACTATTTCTTGTCAGAAAAGAGATTAGACATTAGGTAAACAATTCAACTATAATTTCCCATCTTTTAATATTTTACTTAGTCATATTTCGCTATTCCAAAGAGCGTTCTCATTTCTATATCAGTTGCCGTCAATATTATTACATAAACTTAGAGAGATAAAATTCTGTTCCTTCACGATTTTGATGTCCCCAATTCACAGCTAATACTTTGGGTTGTTTCTTTTGCTGGCAACCAAGCACTCTGTCTTCTTACAGTTAATAATAAAAGTTGTCTACAACGGCCACTCTTCTAGAGCTTTTTACATGAATGCAAATGTCTCCCAGTGTCCTATGTTAGCATCATATCTCTGTCTTTCTTTTTTTACCATAACTCCGACCATAATTTTTGTATTCCTAACCCTAATTCAAACGCTACCCTAGAACTCGAATCTTAGTGGATCAACAATACTTAGATTTAGGGAAAAATAATTCTTATTTCTCCAGCTATGGAAATTATTGACAGTAATAAGTGTGGTTCAAACATTTGCTACAGTGGGTTCATGTATATCAAAACATGTCACCAAAGTTGTGACTTTTTCCTGTGTGTTTTTTTTTCCTAGCAAAAATTGTGACTTTTTTTGTGATTTTATTACTGGTCATGAAATTTTGACACTCACAGAATATATTGAAAACAAGAGGGACAAGGGAAAACAGCGTAAAATCTACATAATGAGCTTGTGTGTACAGACAAACCTCTTATCTACGGACCCCATCCCCCCCCACTTCAACGGACTTCAGATGCAATGGACAAAATCTGCAGGCAAAATAATAAAAAAAAAATCTCCAGGAAAAAAAATCTTCTAAATCGTCAGCGATGTATTTCAAAATTTGCGGGCTTAGCTGAACAAGTCGTATTAGTTCTCAAAGTGACCGCTTGGCGGCGACCCTTTCAATTTTAAACAAAGACGGGTGTACAGTATATAAAGTACGATACATTTAGCGCGTGCGTGAGAAAGTAGCCGTGAGAAAATTTATGCCATAACGACTGGTAGTTACTATAATGGTTTTATAACTAAAAAAAAATAATCCCTTCCCACCTACGGACAATCAGCTTTAACGGACCACCCTCTCTCCTAGTAGTCCGTTGATGAGAGGTTTGTCTTTATATAGCAGAACAGGATTTAGGAGAGATAGCGAAAAGACAAAATTTATTAAGAGTTATAAATGATAGGAAATTGTGGAGAGCCATGATCTCCTCCATCCTGAAGAGACACGGCGCAAAGAAGTAGAAGCAGAGCTATAATTTTAAAAGCTGAAAATTTGCCTTTATCTCTAAAATACAACGAATCTGTTTGTCTTCCTACCGCCAGAATTTACCGAATCCAGAGATAATGTGATCTTTAGAATGAAGGTGTGTTACATTAATGCGTATTTTAAAAGATAATTCCCCTCACCCGTTATCTCAAATGTTGAGTAAACAACTTATTATATTTTCAAATTAATTAATTTTAAATTCAGAAAAAAAAAGTAATAATTGAGAACGTCTATTTACAAAGCAAAGTTAAATCTAATTTTTTTATTTTGTCTAAAATGGGCCACGTACATTGGCTTTTGATATTTATAAGTACAATGCAATTTAAAAATTATAGTCGTTTTATTCATGGCTGGTAATAAAGTCACAGGGAAAAAGTCAGAGGGGAAAAAGTGACAATTTTGACCAAGAAAATGTTACATTAATTTATGAAAATAGATAATTTATAATACCGTCATCTATTTATTTATTGTGAACGGTAATAAAGCTATGTAGTTATGTTGAGTACTTACACAAATTTATAGGTCTTTTCTGTTTGCAACAGAAATTCATAGTAAATCGATCCAAACCATAAAAAAGACGTTTTCTAACAATGCTACGCTCACATATTCGATATATTTCATAGTTAGGGCGACTTAATATCCCATAAGACCCAACTTTATGTCAAGAAAGCCTTAAGGAGGGTGTTGTTTTTTTAAAGTTTGCGCCAAAACATAAACAAATCACGGAGATCGTATACAAATATTATTATTATATTTTCAAATAAATTAATTTTAAATTCAGAAAAAGCAATAATTAAGAATGCCTATTTACAAAGTAAAATTAAATCTAATTTCTCCGTTTTAAGGACTTTGTACATTGGCTTTTGATATTTATAAGTACAATGCAATTTAAAAATTACTGTTGTTCCATCCATGGCCGGTAATAATGTCACAATTTTGGCTAAGAAAAAAGTCACATTAATTTATGGAAATAGATAATTTATAATAACATCATCGATTTCTGTCGAGTTTATGGATCCGCTAAGTTTACAACAAAAGTTGATAGTAAATCGATCCTATCTCTAAAAAAAAAAGACGTTTTCTGACAATGCTACGGTCAGACATTTCATATCATACTTACAGAGTCCGAGTACCCCATAAGACACGATTTTATGTGACGAAAGTCTCAATTTGACATTAAAATTTAGATTAAAATTTACTTTAATTTTCAATTTATTTAGGAGACTGAAGTGTTGCCCTCTTTTGGGGATAAGAGTCTGGGATTTTGCCCGCTGGATGTAAAATTCTTTTTTTTTTTTTTCCTGTGAATTTTTTTTTTTTTTTTGACTTTTTTCTATGATTTTTTACCTGGATTGATTCATTTACCAGTGAATATACCAGATAAAATGAATAAGAAAAATAATGGACATTGTTTAAATAGGTTTGTTTAGTAAATCTGAATAAGTTAAGAAAACGTATCAAAAATAAAATTAAAAACGAATTAGTTTCGTTAAGTTGGTTTATTTAACGACGAAATCTTGTCAGATTATTAAATGTCGAGTATAAGTATTATTAGGACGGAAATAATAATTAGTAAGACGGAAATATTAATTACTAGCATGGAAATAATAATTATTAGGACGGAAATAATAATTATTAACACGGAAATAATAATTATTAGCTGAAAAATAATTAATTATTACGACGGAAATAATAATTATTCGGGCGGAAATAATAATTACAAGGACGGAAATAATAATTATTTGCACGGAAATAATAAATTAATATTTCAGTTTGCAACAAAGTTAAAACAAAATGTACATATCACAGGTTTACAGTAAAATAATAAAAAAAAAGGTATACATAGATCCTATTTACAATGTAGCTAAAAAGGAACATTTAGATCTGGTTTATACACGTCAAAAAGCTTCATATATGTCAGCTACCCATAAGGTATATTTAGGTCTAGTTTGTACGAATCAAAAAGCTTCATAGATGTCAGGTTCACACAATGTATATTTAGGTTTAGTTTATAGGAGTCAAAAAGCTTCATAGATGTCAGGTTCACACAAGGTATATTTAGGTTTAGTTTATAGGAGTCAAAAAGCTTCATAGATGTCAGGTTCACACAAGGTATATTTAGGTCTAGTTTATAGGAGTCAAAAAGCTTCATAGATGTCAGGTTCACACAAGGTATATTTAGGTTTAGTTTATAGGAGGCAAAAAGCTTCATAGATGTCAGGTTCACACAAGGTATATTTAGGTTTAGTTTATAGGAGTCAAAAAGCTTCATAGATGTCAGGTTCACACAAGGTACATTTCAGCCTAGTTTATAAGAGTCAAAAAACTTTAGAAGGAACCTAATCCTAAAGCGGAAACAAGGTTTGGTTTGTTTTGTTTTATTGTATATCAACACCTCAATGGGTTATTTAATGCCGACAAAATTTTTATTGCTGGTAATATATTTTTCCAAAAAAAAAATATAAGTAATAAGTTTCTCCTAAAAAATTTCTGGTATTAAAACCTATTTTTACACTTTCATAGTGTTTTGACCCCAGTTTAGATGGGTCAACTATTTGCCCATAGCTGGGACCCTAAAAGGTGCTACCACTCAGGGTCAGTGTGGATCTGGGAACACCAGCAATTAAAAGGTGGTTCCACGCTCCTCAAAACCTGATCTGAGGCCTTGCTGTTGGACGTAGTTTATCGTCATACCTAGGACGCAGATGTACTTTATCGTCATACCCAGAACGCAGATATAGTTTATCGTCATACCCAGAACGAGATCTGGGTTTGGGGGTTAATTATATGCCCATAGCTGGGACCCTAACAGATGCTACCACCCATGGTCAGTGTGGATCTGGGAACATCAGCAATTAAGAGGTGGTTCCACACATCTCAAAATCTCTTCATCAGAGGTCTGGCTGTTGGCTGTAGTTTATCGTCTTACCAAGGACACCAAGTAACAAGGGATAAACCCTACTCCTGTTCAAAATACCGAGTAGGAGTGTGAACCGAACGATAGACATATTGCTCTGGTTTGCCTTAAAAGGTAGATACTGAATGGATATATAACCTAAGTTGCAAATATTCAATCCTTTCGGGTGGATCTCATTCCTCTGAAAGGGATAAAGTCAACATATTTTAAGCACCCCTGAAATAAAAAAAAAATTTGAAAAATAAAATGATGTGTTCAGTCACTTAAATTCGATGGCATTGCGTATGGTTGCTTAACTTCGGTTTAGGAAAAGAACTAAATATCGGAACCTCTACATATATATCTACAGTTCACGTCAGACCAGTGTCTACGTTATTTGAGAGATGGGACTACTTATTTCATTCTTTTAGTGCAAATATTAAAAAAAGAACTACTACTACTACTACTAATAATAATACTAATACTAATAATAATAATAACATGGCCAGTCATGATGTAGTTGATCATAGATATACACGTCTAGTTTTCTTTAATATTTGTGAATTGCCATGACATTACTACAACTCGAAAAGTTAATGTCTACAAGACAGCTCAATTAACCACTTTTTTTTTGAAAAACTCCAAATGACGATAAGACTTCATATATATCCTGACATCGTTGTTGGATCAACGTCTAATAAAGATCCAATCTCATTGCTTCATGTAATTGTAGATATTAAGCGTGAAAAAAAAAAGACTTGGACATTAAACAACTTTTTTTTCTTTTTTTAATCTTGAAAAGATGGTATTTATCAATTCACCCACAGGAATTGAATGTGGCACAAGGCCTTTTTAATGTGGGTATGTCCGAGCCCGTAGGCCCAGTCAAAAATAAAACCCATCTAAACCCGTCCAAGCGGGCTAGTTCCGTCAACCTCCCCGAACGAAACCCTACCCTTCGGCGGAGCTTCGTCCGGGTTCCTCTCTGCAAGCAGAGAGTTCGACAGACACCCGGCTCGGCAGCTCACAAAGCACAGATACTACACTTTGATCCTAGCCACCGGGCCGAGCGGGTATTCTTTTTTGAAAAGATACGCACATATTGTTCAAAGTAGTGCTGAATATTATAACCTTAATTAATGAAGATTATTATAATAATGGAACCGAGCATCATCACTTGAACACGTGATGGATCTTAAGGAGACTCACAGGAAACGAGACTTCGCTTGGCTTTGCCAAAAACGCGTTAGAAGGCCGTCTTGAAGTTTATAAAAAGGCAATCATATCCTCTCTCTCTCTCTCTCTCTCTCTCTCTCTCCTTCTTTGACTCTTGCTTCCAGATGTAATCGAAAGTAGATAAATCACACACACTTGTTTCACACGCACATACACACACTTGTTTCACACGCACATACACACACTTGTTTCACATACACAGACTTGCTTCACACGCACATACACACACTTGTTTCACACGCACATACACAGACTTGCTTCACACGCACATACACACACTTGTTTCACACGCACATACACACACTTCTTTCACACACACATACACACACTTGCTTCACACGCACATACACACACTTCTTTCACACGCACATACACAGAGTTGCTTCACATGCACATACACAGAATTGCTTCACACGCACATACACACACTTGTTTCACACGCACATATACACACTTGTTTCACACGCACACACACACTTGTTTCACACACACATACACAGACTTGCTTCACACGCACATACACACACTTGTTTCACACGCACATACACACTTTCTTCTCACACAAACACATTCTTATAGATTGGTTCAATGTCTTCTCATTTCATTTCAATTGTGTACACATGCAATTACTTTTGGTGATACATGCATACAACTGTTGTTTGTTTTAAATTCATTGCTTTGTGTTTCTTCTTTTTACACGGACTCACATGAGTCCGCTAACAATTTTTGCGGGTCAAATATTCCAGAATCCCATGAATAATTACTATACAACGTACACACGTATCATTAGTATAAAATCCAAGTACAAAGCGGTGACTTATTTTTTTACCTATTTATCATGTCTTGCAGCAAGAAAGAAAGCTGAAAGAAAGCAGCCATGGCTGCTTTATCACAGAATAAAGGAGAATAACAAGGCAAATTGTAGTGATTTTAGCCAATAGCAACATTGCACGCCGTAGAAAGTTTCTATACTATATCAGTGTAACTTCGATTGTGGTCAGATTATGCAAAATGTATAGGGTGACCCCCAAAAAACGGGAATTTTTGAAGTGCATATTGCCAGACATGAGCAAGTGGCAACACTGCGAGACAGTGACCTTGAGCAAGTAAACATTTCGCCATTTAGAATTCAAGATAAAATTCACAGTATCACAACTGAGATGTTGCAGCAGTCAATGAGGTTTCTCAAGAGCAGATTTCAAGAATGCATTCGTACAGGAGGACGCCATCTACAGGACGTAATTTTAAAAAAATGAAAATTCCATCATTGTTTCTTAAATGGCATGTTTTAAAGTTTCAATTACTATGAATAAAATATTTTTTCTTCCATCACTCTTGGTTTTATTGGATTGTTAAAAAGTTCCCGTTTTTTTTTGGGGGGGGGTCACCCTGTGTATATACTATAGTCTATATTTTGCATAATATACTTATATATTTTGCAGATAAACATTAGTCTATCTTTTGCATAGTCTGACTAAATATACCCAATTATAAATATACAATTTACCCAATTATAAATATACAATTTAGTTTTGTATCACGATAACAAAATACATGTAGATAAAATTCATTTATCATCTATCATTAGGGAAAGGAAAACAACAAAATAAAGAAAAGAGAGAGAGAGAAAGAGTAAGTAATTGATAAAGATCGTGGAGGTTTTGTACCCAGGAAACGTAAGACATTTGAGCTCTTTTTTGACTTGTAAGGCAAAAACAGAAACCATTTTTGAAAAAAAAAAAGAGTGGGATTGACCCAGGCGAATGACCCAACATAAGAGGATCTGGGACGAAGTGAACACGTGTCCGGCCAGACGGCTGGGCGGATACGTAGACGGACGCTGTCTAGACATAAATACTTCACTTAAAGTTTGGTCACATAGTGATGTGTCCATTTGTGTACAAAATGTGTGCGGTCAGTCTGACACGACATTCAAGCACTTCGCTGTTCAACATTGTCTGAAATGAATTAAAAAATATTTGATTGTTTTTGCGATTTGACAAAGGGTGATTGTGTCGAGTCAAAAATATTGTTTACTCATGCAGATGTTGTTTATATTACTCATCTTCTAATATATATATATATATATATATATATATATATATATATATATATATATATATATATATATATATATATGAAGAAAATATACAGAAAAAGCAAACAAAAAATCTTAATATGCAATTATGCTGTATTAATGTTAATATAAAGTCAACGTCGGACGTTTCGGTCTATTTAAGACCATCTTCAGGACATTTTCATTTAAACATAATTAACATTAGAACATATAAAAATTCAACACGAAAAGACGATGGCCATAAGAGCACAACTAATCCAAACAGATAACTGAAATTTTTATATAAGATCAGCGTTCCGTTTAAATATGAGCACGTCGTCGTCACGTGGGCGATGTTGTGAAAACGTATTCGAAGATGATTTCCAAATATTAAAATATTAAAGAAGTCGATTGAACTATTTTATATAAACAGTTCAAGAAATCCCTTCCGTTGATATAGGAATACGCAGAGATCAATAGGTTCTTATATCTTCATGCAAGCTTGAAGTCCTCCACGTTACAAAGCAAATCAAAAATGATTTCAAAATATCAGAACGATGGAACAATTTTAAAAACAGTTCGATAATAAATCCTTTCCTTACTTGATCAATAGATTCTTATATTTTCCTACAAGCTTGAAGTCTTCCATGTTATAAAGTAAATTCATGTTTGTATTTCCAGTAGACAGTATGTAAGCAAACATTTGAATATTTTTGTTTGTTTTTTCATACTGTCGGATCTATATCCATATATTTGCTTACATATATATATATATATATATATATATATATATATATATATATATATATATATATGCAGAAAAATAGGAAAGAACACGTTAGGTAAATATTCTGGAGTTCTTTAGCATTTTTATTTAAAAAAAAAAAAACAGTGCTCCATAAAGAAGTAGAGCTTAAATTATAATTATTTTAAAAAAAAATGATTCCTTCGCTACATAAGAGTTCTCATATTTCAAAAACAAAGAGTCGAAAACCTCAGTATAATTATTAAAATTCGTTGTGACTGACCAGACGATGTGCGTACATGAATGCCATCATTCGCTTTGAAATGGACACCCCGGCCCTGCCTCGGCTTGACCTTTTTTCCGACGGTGCCTGATATGTGGATACAAATTAACGCTTATACCCCTCATCAATATGGTCGCTTATACCCCTCATCAATATGGTCGCTCTAGCCGTTTCCGTAGTAATTAATTTTGAGAATGAACATGCTTATAAAGATGCGTAAATTTCAAGATTGGTTATTCCTAAATTTTCGCTTGAGGATGAAACAGAGCTTGATACTTTAATTCGATTTAATTTTAATAATTATACTGAGGTTTTTCGCTCTTGTTTTTTGAAACATAAGAGCACTTACGTAGCAAAAGAATCATGTTTTTTAAAAATAAATATACATATATATATATATATATATATATATATATATATAATTTTCTTTTTAAAAATATGATTCCATCGCGACACAAAAATTATTATTATTTTAATATATATAAATATTAACAAGTGTAATATTGGAGGGATCGAAACTTTTCTCATACAGTCTCAGTTACGGTGGACTGGTCATGTCTTGAGAATGTCTGATGACAGGATACCCAAGATCCTAATGTACAGCCAGTTAGATCAGGGCTACATGAATGTAGGACGCCCATGGCTAAGATACAAAGACAAGCTGAAAAGCAACTTGTCAGCTGTCAATATATCACATAACAACCCTGAGCGCTTAGACTTGGATCGGTAAGATTGGAGATCAACTTGGTTTAGTAGACTCAGCAATCTGCTTGTCTGAATCATCTTCAAGAAGTGACAGCAAGATCTAAAAGGTCAGCCAATCTAACAGTGATCTCATCTCACAAACCTCATTCTTGCTTCATATGTGGCCTCCTTTGTAAATCTCTAGCGGGTCTTAAATGCCACTTAAGTTTATCGCACAAAATTTCATAACAGAATCAACTAAGCTGTCAGATCCTCATACGTCGAAACCGACGGAAGAGTCCATTATATATATATATATATATATATATATATATATATATATATATATATATATATATATATAGTGTTGTCTGAAAGTCTTGTCAATCCCTACCAAAAAAGTAATGAGAACACTAAAACACTAGAAGAACAAGTAATACAGTAATACAAAGCACATGTTCTGGATTCCGTTTATTCACTGTCATTGACGCTGCCAGACATCGAAAAGTTCTACACAAGCACCATCATTTTCGTGGAACAAAATGATGCTGCGCCATATTAATTACATCTAAATAAATAAGCAGTATTAATTACATTTAACGGCTTGAATATTCAACTGACGGTTTCGTATAGGACACAGGTTCGATTCCTGTCAGATAACGTATTATTGCTCTGTTTTTACATTGAGCTCTCTTTGGATTCATATCCTACTTGGAATTATCCCTGCTAAACATCAGTGTATATATATATATATATATATATATATATATATATATATATATAACTTTAAAAATCAGGCGATCAGTTGAATCTGCTACCTCGGTTCCAAACTTACAATATCCTCAGGCGATTTTTATCAGTTGACATCCCAACGATGTATTATTTTTAAAAATAAATGAACAAACGCACGACTTCGGATGTGGTAGAAAGGAAGAAGAAGAAGAAGAAGAAGAAGAAGAAGAAGAAGAAGAAGAAGAAGAAGAAGAAGAAGGAAAGGAGGAGGAGGAAGAAAAAGAAGAAAAGCAAAGGTTATTATAAATGTATCGGTGGCGATGATTGGGGGGGTAATTGAAACGTACATTTTTTTTCATCCAGCCTCATATGTGCTTAAGAGGAATTCTTTAGTATTTATGAAAGGACTCAAGACTTCGATTTCTGATTCAAAAGGTTCTTTGTTTTCGGAAATGTCATTATTGCTATTTTTTCCTGTTGGTAGAGTTTGCAAATATTGTTGGGGTTGTTATAAAGCTTCATCTTTTGAAAAAATTATGATATATATATATATATGTGCGTGTGTGTGTGCGCGCGTGCGTGTGTGTGTGTATAGATACCTCAAAAGAAACGTTATATCACATGCTTAAAATGCATATTTAAAAGATTTTAGTTTAGTTTAATTTCAGGCGAATACATTAAATTTACTATTTTTTGTGTCGTTAAAAACAACCCTTTGATGCCACTGTTATGATGTTAACGTATGCGTGTTTGATACTTAGTCAATGCCAACGTAGTAGAGACTTTGTAATCGCAGATACCAATTATAATACGTCGTTGAAGAATATTGGTGTCAGACGTCTTAGAATAAATAATACTTGTACTCATAGTAGTTCGTATAGTGAGAAGAGAATAGCGATCCGAATATTATGTTGGTGCAAAAATAATGTCGTTTTTGACGTTCAACTTCAAAAGAGAAAACGACATTATTTTTGCACCAACCTAATATCATAGGGGATAGAGGAGAACTAGTGAATACTTCAGACGACAAGCGACTTCCTCTATATAAGCGTTTCCGCTATGGTCACGTGGTCTACCTAATTGAATAATGAGATCGCCTGTGTTCGTTTACTTGCGATTGACGTTCAAAAACCAGTGTCAGCAGTGACATTTTATTTCTATATAACATATTTCTTATAAGCAAAATACTTTGTTCCAATTCAAACTTCATGCAAATTGATAAGAATGAATTTTGACTTTCATAAAAACAGCAAAATCGTCCGTAATGGCAAGTCAACACGACGTAATTTCCTTTATTAAAAATTCTTTCAAAACTCAAATATACCTTTCTGAAACTTTATTCATCATTAGCTGATTTAAAGATTTAATTAATCTGATTTGAAGCAAATACACCCTTGTGCAAATTAATTGGTTTCCGTTCTTTCGCCATACGGTCAATTTAAACGCACTGGAGTGACAGGGTGCTATTGATATCTATTTTTCCCCAGATTAGAACGTTTGCAGTGGTGTGCAGTAATATGAATCTATCTTCGAGGTGCATGATGAAATTTGTTTGGCCTTGAAAAATATTGCATCAGATTACATATCACGTCCAGACACTATTGTCTCGACTGTCGATTAGTTGTCCTACGGCTATTGTCTGCGATGGACGTTACTCCAAGGAAGCGGACGGAAATTGTAACGCTGCAGGAACACACTGACAAGCCTTATCAATGAGCAAATCAACTGGCCCGTAAACTCTCGCGATTTAAATCCAATCGAGAATCTATGATCAATCTTCAAGGAACGACTTCGTGGAATGGACATACGAAGTACAGATATGTGCACTGGGTCATGTTTCATTGGAAAAAAAGTAAATAATAACGGAATTATTCGTTTTATTTCAATTAATTTGAACGCGAGTTATTACTTTTAGTTTAAAATATCACCGAAAAACAATTTTGAACAAACTCATAAGGTGCTGGCAACTCTCTCGATCGACTTATGTTTGGGAATTATTTTTAAAATGGACATAGCTTTAATAATTACTTGACAAATATAACGTGAGCGCTTTGATATATATATATATATATATATATATATATATATATATATATATATATATATATATATAACTAACTATTAATTTAAGAAAATCTTCTAAGTAATCAAATATTTTATTGAATTTTAGGAAGGCAATATTTATTATCTTACGAAGATGTTTCTTGAAAAAAATGTTAGAAAGTTACAAATAAATTTTAACTTTACTATAATTACTGTACGTACTTTCTGATAATGTCGCGTTTGGATATTCATATTTACAAAAGAAAAAAAGAAAAAAAAGACACCTATATACACACATTTTTGAAACAGTTAAATTAATGTTCTCTAGCCGAGAGATCGAGTCTTGTCAAAGTTATTCCTTGCATGAATTGAATATGAACTCTCTTTAGGCATCAGGGAAACTATTTTATATCTCAGTGCGCCTTACCATAAGGCAACAGAGAGTTATCACAGCAAAGCAAAGCTCAAACCCTATCTAAGAAACGCACATTTATCTTTGCGACACTTCGAAGTCAAGCTGCTGTTTCTGGGATCCAGACCATTCGTCTACGGAACATTCGTCTAAGAAATATTTATCTATAGAATTATTTCCTGTGCTAGTTTCTATATACAAAGAATGCATATATCATTAAATGCTTATAAGCTACAAGTGTTGCCAGTGATTAATGTTGCTATAAATATCTCAAATATTATCCTGTAATCAGTGGTGATTCTGATTTCGAACGTGGGGGGGGTCTGCAGAGGAGGAGAGAGGGGGCAAATTCAAGCAGCGTGTTTATTTTCTATTTTCATACTACCCCACTATCGTATACACAACTTAGGAATGAGTTTTAGTCTAAATTAAACGGAATAACGTTTCATTCATAGTAGTGGGGTTCTAATCTATTCTTGCCCTCTTTCCTACTCTCAAGCTGTTGGACCACAAGAGAGGTTAACTTCGAAACAAAATCAAAGGGATAATACTAACGTCAATACTAGCAGAACAGTGTAATTTGTCTGCTCTAATTTATTCCCTCTACAAAATTTAGATAGGTGGAGGAGGGAATCGAGTGGCCAGCCAAAATTCTGGTGTCCATTGGCCCCTTCTGCCCCCCGTGGAGACGCTACTCTCTATAATATAGTGACGATCAATAATATTGAGTATTTTGTACATGAATAAAGTGTTCATTTATTAAAAAATATTATTATAGACCAAAGGTTCTTAGACGAGTATTCCAAAGAAAAATGGTCTTCGACGATTATTCCTTAAAGATATGGTCTCAGACAGATTTTCCTTGGACGAATATTCTTTAAACGAATATTTTCTACACTTTATCATTGAATCTGAAACGATGAATATTTTAATTCGACAATATTTCGTAATACAGTAATGGTTTATTTTCGTGGGCACACCCGTTTAATTAGTCACTGGTTGGAAAAAAGGGTGGGGATGGTTACTCGGGCACGTATCTGCGCTTAAATATAATAATTAGGGCAATTACAGATACTTATATGTTACATGGGCGGTGTGGTTTGGATAAACGCTCGGAATAAGAAATCATAGGGCCGAGTTCGAATCCCAGTCGAGTCCTTTACATTCACTTACGAGCAACTAAACTGGGGAAAAGGTTTGAAATTGAGATGAAGTGTAGTGTGTCTATGATATGTTCTGGCATCTCCTCTCTCTCTCTCTCTCTCTCTCTCTCTCTCTATATATATATATATATATATATATATATATATATATATATATATCTCTCACTTTCTCTCTCAGTAATATATATATATATGTATGTATGTACATATATATATATATATATATATATGTATGTATATATATATATATATATATATCGCTTTCTCTCTCTCAGTAATGTTTGTGTTTACATTTCAAATATCCTGAGATGGACTTGGCACAAACAGGAAGTCGTTGACACAATAACGAAACAACAACCTTATCTTACACCATATTTACTCGTTATCAACACGTTCGGAACACGTGCTCAGTAATAATAATATATTATACTCCCACCGACATGTACATAGGCACGTACACATATAAGCATATGCATATATCCCACCTCGCCCATACTCATGCAAGCCTACATGTACATGCAAACAAACAATAAAATACAAAGGCGCCTGCTGTCGAGGTAATGTTTAACGATTCATTAGATTCATTGTTGAGTCGAATTTCATTGAGAACTCCACAAGTGGGACCTTGAAGCAGACTAAGATAATTGGTAGAGAGATAATCCTGCTGGTATATATATATATATATATATATAATAAAAAATAAAAAATCGTCTGTTGTGTGTGTATGTCACCACAAAATGTCTCCTTCCGGTTACATTTTTAATGTATTAGACATCCGACAACATTCATATTTCTCTCACTTAAACCGTCTTTGACTCCCCTCTCTAAAACTTCTCTCTGTTAAATTTTAATCCCCCACCTTATCTCGTCTGTTACCCCTCTCTATAGCTCTAACATTCGTCCCACACTCTCATACTTACACTCTCTCTAAATTATATTTTTATTTCCGGAGTTGTTTTTTCAGGTTTCTTTTTGAATTTGTAGGTCTGATGAATTGGATCGTATTTACGATTCCAATGGAATAAATTATGACCATGGAATATTAGTGTTTAAGTCTTTTATTATATATATATATATATATATATATATATATATATATATATGACTCTTCGATAAAGCGAATCGAGTTCTCCCAGTCACTGTGTGTTTATCTAAAATAAATGCGCTTATATTCACTTTCATCCCTGTCGTGTGCCTACGGCTGAGGGGTAGAATCTCAGACTGACGTCAATTCAGCCGGGTTTCGACTATCCACACTATTGAGCTGTAATACAGCGAAACAGTCTATCTGTGAATGACAATATATATATATATATATATATATATATATATATATATATATATATAACTAAACACATAAACTTAAACGTTTTCATAGTAGATACTCGTATTTGTGTAGACGTTTTATTTATTTATTAAATAATACATTCATATATATTCGCCTACCGGCCTGAATGTTTGAGAAATCTTGTTAGAGAAAAAAAAAATAGGCGTTCTCCAACAGGATTCGAGCCTGCGTTTCTCGGGGGGTTAGGGAGCTACCTTTAAGACCTGCACGGTTTAACCAACTTGGCCACGAAGAGCTGTCGATCGAGCGATGCCAAATTTTGTGTTTTTCATGGATCTCCCGTAGTTTTTCATATCTGCACAGTTTTGTACACAATCACGTGTTTCGTGTGGAATTCCGTCAGCCGCTGAAAAATTCCTCAAGTCTCCTAGGTACTTCCACATTTGGGGACGTCCTGGTCACCGGGTCATGACCTCAGCCCCATTCCGAAGGACAGTAGTGCAAAGGAGCATGCCCCCCCCTAGGTTTTGAGCTAACATCTATCTGAAACTCCCCGGTTGAGTGACTCTAATTAATGATCACATATGTTTGGAATTATGCTAAACTAGATTAAACTAAATAAATATTCAGGTGTTTCGCAGCGGGGTAATGGTTAACGAGCTAGGGTAGCAGAACATTAATTCCGCGTAGTGAGTGAGAATAAGATTTATTCGAGGTGCAGCAAAATTATTATTTTGTTTTTTTAATTAATGAGGGGAGGTTGCGATTCAAAATTTGAAAACCCTTGCGCTTGCAATTTAATCTCATATTAAATGTTCTATTATCTATAGATTATAATCATTCTTTCGTTTTAATTTATTTCCAATATCTTCAGGACGTAGGCGATAACGGCTCTCCACTACTTCCAGTGTTTTGTTGCACTAACTAACTTTTGACTTTTTACTATTCATTCTTTGTCCTCAGTCTGTCATCCATTCATTTAATTTATCAATAATTTATCAACGATATCTTCAGAACGTGGGTGGTCACGGCTCTCCACCACTTCCAGTCTTTTATTGCTCTAAGTGACATTTGACTCTTTACCATTCCTCTTTGTCCTCACTCTGTCATCCATTCACTTCTTTCATCCACCATATCCTTTCAGAACCTAGATGATCACGGCTCTCCACTACTTCCAGTCTTTTGTTGCTCTAAGTAACATTTGATTTTTTACCATTCCTCTTTGTCCTCACTGTCATTCATTCATTTAATTTATCAACAATTTAATTTATCTCTCATATCTTCAGAACGTGGATGATTACGGCCCTCCACCACTTTCAGTCTTTTGTTGCTCAAAGTAACATTTGCCTCTTTAGTATTATTCTTTGTTCTCACTTTTCCATTCGCACAAAGTATAGTTCTTCTCCAGAGAAAAAAATAATATAAACATTTCTCTTTTCGAAATCAAAGTATTTTTACACGTATGGTCTGCCTTACTGAAAATCGCCAATGGTTTAAAATGCTGGAACCGTCATCTTCAATGAAAGGCGGCAAAATTAAAGAAACATTGTACATAATCGTTGTTATATATGTTGTTTAGTCCAATTGATACCCACAAGGTAAGAGAGATTAATCACTAAGGGACGTTAATCATTCAGTAGTAGTTGTTCACTCAACCTCTTTACGTGAGGGACAATGTGGGTGAACAAGTGAGAATAAAGCAAAAGACAAAATTTTAATAAATTAAGTGTGCCATTCAGAAAGTCAAACAGGCCGAATGTGGCCAGAGAGGCAGTTTACCCTTGTTTAGTCTAGCGTTATCAAGTTGCATGACGCGGCTGTAAGTATAGTATTTCTAATATAAAAAATGTCATATAGGCAGAAAATGAGTAACTACCAACACCGAGGTTCGAGCGTGACACTCTGGACTTATTAATATATGCTTTCCGCCAGGTGTAAAAATAACGGTGTCAGGCTACTGACTAGAGTGATTATTGAGTCGAACTATCCAGTCGAATTAGTGTGAATTATTGTGCGCCAGTGATTTGGGTTTTGATTTAGGATTTACTGGACTGTTGTGATGTCCTCCTTCTAATGAGTCTATTGTGGATTCTTCCACTTACTATAAAATTAGTAGGTAAGTAAGCCTCGGGGGAACAATGATATAGTCTGAACGCTGGTCAACCGTATACACTCCCAAGTCGTGTAATACTCTTCTGTTTTATTTATACTGTTCAATACACGATTTATCTGCAACCGCTTCTTTTGTTATTTCTTAACCATTTACTTGGTCACAACATGGACATTAAGCCGAGCTGCGTTGCTAACAAGGTATTCAGTAAAATGATTAATTATCTTTGGCTGACTTTTACTCCTTTTTCCTTGTTAAGTATTTATTTCCGGTTGTAATTAAATACTGTTTTATTTAACGTTAAAGTCTTGAATTATACTTAATTTATTAACGGCCACAGTACGTCACAAAAATAAATAAATAAATAGAAACAATCCCGAAAATACCAAGTACACTAATTCTGTGTGAAAATTACGTTCGTTGGAGCAATAATTAACGTATTTAGTGGCCTGTATTTTCCAAATCAGACGAGCGTTTTGTGAATTAAGAAAACCATATTCAATGTTCAAAATTCTCTCGATCTCAAACGCCGAAGGAATGATTGTGTTTGACAAATGTTTAAGTTGGTTCCGCTTTTAACCAGAAGCAGTCCTTAGAAATACGTCGGCTGTAATCCAGTTTTGGGAGTGAGTAGCAGAAAAAAATCTATCAGACAAATAGGGACGCTTTTTTCCCCTTAAGAATAAACTGGACAAGATCTTGAACAAAGCATTTGAAAAAGTTATTTGATTATATAAATCCGGCCAGGGGTGACATTTTCCATCAGTGGGGGGTATAAGAGATAGCTCATCATAACGCCGGCTGTATTAACAAAATAATTTAAAGCAATTTTTTGTTGAAGGCAAAACGGCCATTTTCTCTACAGAAGACCATACGCGGGAAAAGTTGATAGTTTTCATTTGAAGAAAATATTTTTTTCTACAATTTAAAACTTGAAGATTTCGTATAATATTATCACTGATGACACTGGGATTAACATATACTGCTACGTGTGATTTGTTTTTTTAATTTATTCATTTGAAAATACAAACATTATCTATATATTTCTTCTCGAGAGAAAAAAGTTAATATGAACGTTTCTCGTTTCTAAAGCAAAATATTTTTACGCGTATGACGTTCCTTAAAGGAAATCGCCAATGGTTTAAAATGCTGAGAACCTTACATTAAACAAAAGGTTATAAACTTCAAGAAACATTATTTTTAATTGTTGTAATATGTCGAAATATACCCACGATGCAGCAGGCATAACTAAGGGAGATTACTCAGGCATTTAATTTTTTTTTTCTCTTTGACAGCCGCTTCTCTCAAACTCTTGGTCCATTACGAGAGATCAAATCATACAAAATGGTCAAGACGCTTTCGATATCAAATAAAGAAAATATATCTGTTCTGGAATCTGAAAGAGCAACGCTTGTCGTTTACTAAAATAGCTTTGTTCATTACTAGGGCTTAATTATAGGACACCCAGTGAGGATCCAGCTCACTACTTAGTAGTAAAGACGAACCAGTTTATTTAATATGAAATTGCTTTTACATTTTCCTATCACATTGGCCATCTTGAATTTATGAAGGCAGGAAAAGTGACCGTCAAAACTTAATTGACCCATCACTGTACGCATTTCAATATTCCCTATACAGTTGGACTTGGGGAAAATCTTAGCTTGTGGGTGGCGTAATGGTTATCAACTTGAAAAGAAAGGAATAGGTTAACTGAGTTCAGAATCGAAATCAAATGCTGAGAACCTTACATTAAACGAAAGGTTATAAACTTCAAGAAACATTATTTTTAATCGTTGTTATATATGTCGAAATATACCCACAATGCAGCAGGCATAAGTAAGGGAGATTACTCAGGCATTTAATTTTTTTTCTCTTTGACAGCCGCTTCTCTCAAACTCTTGGCTTGAGAGAGAATATGAGTGAATAAGCGAGAATGAAACAAAACATGTTTAATAAATTAAGGGTACCATTCAGAAAGGCAAGGGACCGCAGATTGTCCATAACTGATTTAAATGTCATTTGATTCAGGATGTAGGCTATTATGACCTTTAAGTGTTTCCTTTTCTTTATTATTCGTGAATTAACAAGACTTTTATTAAAATTAGAGGAGTTGTTTCCTGTTTTAGACTCCACTTATTTTTATTTTTTTATTTTTTTTTAATTCAGTTTTCTCCTCGTAGGTCCCTCGTCCAGGGATAAAGAGCCCAGTTTATATTGTTATTTAACCCATAGATTAGGGCTTGGTGTATGAAGATGGTTTCATGTCTTTCCGAAAGGCGTTAGTATGAAAGTGAACTCAACAAACAAGACCGGATTCTGAACTCAGTTAACCGATCCCTTTCTTTTCAAGATGATAACCATTACGCCACCCACAAGCTAAGATTTTCCCCAAGTCCAACTGTATAGGGAATATTGAAATGAATACAGTGATGGGTCAATTAAGTTTTGACGGTCACTTTTCCTGCCTTCATAAATTCAAGATGGCCACTGTGATAGGAAAATGTAAAAGCAATTTCATATTAAATAAACTGGTTCGTCTTTACTACTAAGTAGTGAGCTGGATCCTCACTGGGTGTCCTATAATTAAGCCCTAGTAATGAACAAAGCTATTTTAGTAAACGACAAGCGTTGCTCTTTCAGATTCCAGAACAGATATATTTTCTTTATTTGATATCGAACGCGTCTTGACCATTTTGTATGATTTGATCTCTCGTAGGGGACGTTGAATGATAAGTTAGCATTGGGATGATTCAATTACTTTGGTGTACAGGGTCTCTCAGCATTTTTTTGCGTCAGCACCTCTTTTCACATGGGAATATTTTCCACGAGCCCATCTGTACATTAAATATTTAAACAGTGATGGGCAAATCATATTTTGACGGACACTTTTTCTGATTTGATAATTTCGAGATGTGATAAAAAAATGTAAAAACAATTTCATATTAAATAAAAATTAGCCTGGGGTCATTTCTTAGAAACAAAGTTGTCCTTGGTTTTCCTTTATCTTATTTATATAAAAAAATGTTATTTTGTCTGAAGAACTATTTGAATGTAAATGAACCTTCCCAAAATTATTGAAAATACAATATTCCTTGTTTACGGATATATTTATATCTTATCTAGGAATGTGATCGAATTATTCTCATTTAGCCTCTTGTTTTTAGTTTTGTTACGTTTTATTTTTTTATACAGTTTTTTATTTCATATCTGCTTTGAATATTTTGTCGGGTGTCATATGTCGAAATACATTTTTAGAACTCAAAATCCTATTTTGCTCACAAAAATTTTCCAATCGACACTATTTTCTGTTCATTCGCACATCGCCCACCAAACAGTTGAAATCGCACACCGTTAGGTGATATCGTCCACCCAACAATTGAAATCGCCCAACGTTATGTGATATCGCCCACCGAACAGTTGAAATCCACCACGTTAGTTGATATCGCCCACCCAGCAGTCGAAATCGCCTACCGATAGATGATATCGCCCACACAACAATTGAAATCGCCCACCGATAGGGGATATCGCCCAACCAACAGTTGAAACCGATCAACGTTATATGATATCGACCACCCAACAGTTGGAATCACCCACGTTAGGTGATATCGCCCACGCAACGGTTGAAATCACCTACCGATAGTTGATATCGCCCACCCAACAGTTGAAATCGCCCACCGATAGGGGATATCGCCCACCCAACAGTTGAAACCACTCAACGTTATGTGATATCGCCCACCCGACAGTTGAAATCGCCTCCTGATAGCTGATATCGCCCACCCAACAGTTGAAATCTCCCACGTTAAGTGATATCGCCCACCTGACAGTTGAAATCGCCTACCGATAGGTGATATCGCCCACCCAACAGTTCAAATCGCCCAACGGTATGTGATATCGCTCACCCAACTGTTGAAATCGCCCACGTTAGGTGATATCGCCCATGTTAGGTGATATCGCCCACGTTAGGTGATATCGCCCATGTTAGGTGATAACGCCCACGTTAGGTGATATCGCCCACCTGACAGTTGAAATCGCCTACCGATAGGTGATATCGACCACCCAACTTTTGAAATTGCCTACCGATGGGTGATATCACCCACCCAACTGTTGAAATCGCCCACTGTTAGGTGATATCGCCTAGGTTGGGAAACACTGGTGTTCATCATAGTCATTTTAATAATTAAATAATGTTCTAACATGGATAAATTTTCAAAATTCCAAATTTAAACGAAATGAAATGGTGTGCCTAAATACTTAAGAAAATTCAAAAAAATGAAATAACCGAAAAATATCTTTTCATCCGACAAATGAGCTCAGGTTAGAGCAAATAGTATATCCTGTTAAATAATCCGAGAAAAGTTATTCACTTCTATTTTTTTTTTAAGACTAGTTAATCTGTAATTACAACACGAAGTCCTTTTCCTGTCCATTTCATGTTACGACGGAATGATGCCTTTCCCGAAAAAAATCGATATTGCTATTGGTTGAAATTTTTAGAGTCACTCATAGCTTAAAAGAAAGCCACCCGATGGAAAACTTTAGAAATCGTCTGTAACATTGTATGGCAAATAGAGGCCGCCATTTAGAGTGTGACATTTTAAAAAGGAAACTAATAAAAATTGTAGCTATTTTTATTTTATTTTTATACAGGCTCTTTGCAAATATGCTTTGAATAATTTTTTTTTCGGGTAACATATGGTGAAATATATTTTCACTACTCAAAATCCTATATTGTTCACGAAAATTTCCAGTCGCCCACAATTTTATGTTCATTTGCGCATCGTCCACTCAGCTGTTGAAATCTCCCACCGGTGAACGGTATTGCCCGGGTTGGGAAATCCAGCTCTATACTAATGTTGTTTGGTTGATTCGATTTCTAGGACATATCAACCCTTTGCAGGTTATTTAAAGACAGAAAATATTTTTAGATTTTAAGAATTTTATATTTTTTGGAGATAATAACGGTTTATTGATACAAGTTACTAATTAACCCATAGCTGGGGAAAGAAGAGATGGAGTCATACCTAATGAGAATCTGATAAACAAGTGGGTATAAAATGAGGGATCAATTCCATATTACAATTAATGCATAAACAGATCTCTCACTTTGTGTCCGTGGTAGTTTCTATACATTTATATTCCAGAGAATGCAAATAAGTCTAAAAGACATGTCTGTGTAGCTAATCAGTATTTCATTGATTGATTCATTTTTTACGGCTTATCGACCCTTTGCGGGTTATTTAAAGACAGAAAATATTTTTAGATTGTAAGAATTTGGAGTGGGGGAGATAATGGTTTAGTTATACAAGTCTTACTAATTAACCCATACCTGTGAGAAGAAGTGGATCCGCACCTATCAACAACGTTATTTGCTTTAAAGTGAATATAACGAACCCAACTGGAATTAGAACTCGGCTCTATGATTAACAATTCCGAGCCATTATCCATAACACGACCGGAATGTCGAAATTTAATTTTCTTCGGAGCATTAGTAATTTCTTTTACAAAAATGTATTGTTGGTATTTTTTTATACTCACTTCTGGCAATTTTTTCTGTTTTTTTTTTAAGTGTCATATAGGAATAAAGTGATATTTGACGACACTGGAGTTAGAACATAGATCGCCAGTGAACAAACACAGGTGATCCCATTTTGAATAAGTAGACCATGTGATCGTAAAGGAAATGTCTATATAGGAATTAGCATGATCACTATGTCTATTCTATCCTCTATTACTATAAGGATCACTCTTTCTACACTATCCTCTATCTCTATACTATTCCCTATACTATTTGTATATTCTGATCACTATACGGATTACTATTCGGTGGTTACTATTTGAGCGAGTATTATCGAGCAAGCACTATCAGTGCGATCGTTATTCGACGTCTGACACCAGTATTGTTCAACGACGTTACTATAGTTGTATCTGCGATTACAAAGTCTCTACTACAACGAGCATTACAAAAGTAGCAACGCGTGTTCGTTGACATCACAAAAAAATATTACTGGTATTTTTTTTAAGGTATATCTGGTATTTCGTTTTTCAAAAACGTTTTGCTGGTAATTTTTTTTTTACAAAAATGTATTACAGTTAATTCTTTTGCTGTGAAAAAGTATTGCTGGTATTTTTACTATAAAAATGGATTTTTTATACTTTCATAGTATTTCGACCCCAGTTTGGAGGTTAACTATTTGCCCATAGCTGGGACCCTAACAGGTGCTACCACCACGGGTCAGGATGTAACTGGGAACAACAGCAGCAGTAAAGAAGTGATTCTACGCTCCTCAAAACCTCCTGATCATAGGCCTTGCTGCCGGATGTAGTTTATCGTTATACCCAGTGCGCTTAACGTTTGAGCCTATTTGGTTCACACTTATGACCCACATATCGGTTATTGTGCCAGTGGAACCTAAGCGTTGTGAGGTAATTGTTAGCAACGCAATCTCTTAGCTTATTCTACTGTGTAATGATTTACGTTACTTACAGATGTTTGATTTTAGGTTAGGTTAAGATAAACTTCGTATATGCCTGCATATCCGGTTTAGTCCAAATCGAGGTGAAGGATTATTTTGATTCATGGCATTGGAAAAAAAAAAGTACACCTTCGACATTCTTACGAGTAACGTCAAACCTCTGACAGAAAAAATAGTCTTTCCAGTCATCCATACATTAAACGGTAGACACGCATATGTAAGCATATACACATGAGCTTTTTGCTATAGTTTTCACTAGTTTGTGGTGAACGCTGCAAATGACTATTATAACAGGACGAATCAGAATAACTGCTTTGTGTGTTTTAAGTAGACTGTTGAGTTTGTGTATTTTCTAATTGCTTTGTTAAATTAGTTAGTGAAAGCGAATCACGGTATAAACTATTAGAATACCACCCTACAATACTCAAATAGTACGGTCTACCTAAACACCACAAAGCTGGGATTCCGATACGCCCCATTATATCAAGCATCTTATTCTAATTCTACTTGTCTCTCCCTTAGTTACTTAGCACATATTACTTTACGCCATGCCATTGCCTGATAAATAATAGACCATTCCGTTTTCATTCTTTAGAAAAACAGAAAAGACATATCAGGGACACTACTTGGTTTCAATAAGAGAAAGAAAGATGAAAGAAAGAAAGAAGGGAAAATCGAAGATCCGATAACACTCTCATACGTTTAGCGTTATACAGTGAAATGGAAAAGTTGTCAATTTCTAATCTTTTCATTTGTACCCCCTTACTTCTTTAAATAACGACCGGCATTTATACTTAAGATTGTTATTGCAATATTTTGTTAAAGTTGTTAAGCTCAAATATGTAACGATGCGATAGAGGAATGTCCTAAGTATATTTTATTGTTATAGAACCATGAGCTTATTCAATCATTAACTTAAGATTCAATAGAAAAATTCAAATAGGAAAACCGTCTTTCTAGTATATGCAAATAAAACAGGCATTCCGATGCGCTCCATTATATCAAGCATGTTATTCTAATTCTACTTTTCCCTCCCTTAGTTCCTTAGTCAGCACATATTACTTTACGCCATGCCATTGCCGGATAAATCATAGACCATTTCGTTTTTATCCTTTAGAAAAACAGAAAAGACGTATCAGGGACACTACTTGGTTTCAATAAGAGAAAGAAAGATGAAAGAAAGAAAGAAAGAAAGAAAGAAAGAAAGAAAGAAGGGAAAATCAAAGATCCGATAACACTCTCATACGTTTAGCGTTATACAGTGAAATGGAAAAATTTGTCAATCTCCAATCTTTTCATTTGTACCCCCTTACTTCTTTTCATTTGTACCTTCCTTACTTCTTTTAAGGACCGGCATTTATATTTAAGATTGCTATTGCAATATTTTGTTAAAGTTGTTAAGCTCAAATATGTAACGATGCGATAGAGGAATGTCCTAAGTATATTTTATTGTTATAGAACTCGCCATGAGCTTATTCAATCATTACCTTAAGATTCATTAGAAAAATTCAAATAGGAAAACCGTCTTTCTAGTATATGCAAATAAAACAGGCAGGGTTTTCAATACTGATGTTCAATTGTTATTGCAATAGTTTCTTAAAGTTGTCAGCTCAAATATGTAACAATGCGACAGGAGAATGTTCTACGTATATTTTGTCATAGAACTTATATTCATAAGAACTAATATTCTTTTATCATAGAACATATATTTTATTGTCATAGAATTTATTCAATCAGTAACTGAAGAATTAAGATTCATCAGAAAATTCAAATAGGAAAACCGTTAAATTTTCACAGGTCATTTCTTGTTCGTATATATCAATTATATGTAACACATACAATTGTGGTGTTTAAAATTTATTTATAGAAGATGTGTGCTTAATACAACCGCTTGCGAATACCAGGCGCTTATTAACTTGAAAGTGCGGTTAGCATAACGGATAACGAATCGGAAAGCGGAGAGCCGAGTTCTAATTCCAGTCGGCTGTATTATATTCATTTGGGAAAAGGTAGGAATTAACCTACAAACAAATCAATCTTCCTGTGAACTAGTCTTTAATTAATTTTTTAATAAAATAAATCGTAAAGAAATTTATTTTTTAATAAAGTAAATTAACATATAAAAAATAATTCAATAAAACACACTTGATTTTAATTATTTTTTAATAAAGTAAATCCTAAAAAATGTATTTTTTTAATAAAGTAAATCGACATTCTAAAATATTTTTATAAAAAAATAATTTAATAATTTACGATTTGTTAAAAATAATTAAAAACATAAAACTAATTCATATTTTACATAATGTTTTTTCAGATGCCTTGTTTAAAGAAAAATATTGTATATTATATACATATTATATATATAAATATTATATATTATATATATATATTAATTATAGATTCAAAAATTCATTTGAAAGGGAAACAGAACTACGTACTTTAATTTCATTTCTAAAATTAAATTGAAGTTTTTAGATTTTGTTTTTGACACATGAGAAAATCTTTAAAAATGTAAAAAAAAAAATAATTATAATATATTATATATATTTTATTAGGTTTTAAAAAAAAAAGTTCTGCTTTTCTGAAGCTGTGTTGTCTTGGTCCTGAGTTGTCTCATTCCTCAGTTGTCCCAGCGCTCAGTCGGCGCTGTTGAGTTGGCGGTGTTGAGTCGGCGATATTGAGTTGGTGGTGTTGAGTTTGCGGTGTTGAGTTGGCGGTGTTGAGTTTGCGGTGTTGAGTTGGCGGTATTGAGTTGGCGGTGTTGAGTCGCTGATATTGACTTATCGGTATTGAGTCGGCGATGTTGAGTTGGCGGTGTTGAGTCGGCGATATTGAGTTGACAGTACTGATTTGGCGATATTGAGTTGGCGGTGTTAAGTTAGTGGAGATCAGGATTTTAGTGACTGCGAAAACATCCTGTCGTCAGTCTATTCCACAAAGTAACAGTTCTTTGGAAGAAACTGCCTGAAAGGCACTCCCTCTTTACTAATGAAATCGAAATGATTTACCCATGTGTACATGTCATGGCGGCTCTGATTTGCAAAGGTCAAACGTGAGGGGACCAAGAAATGTAACACGCCATAACGCATTCCATGCACATAGCGATAGGATAGGCTTGAAACGTTTCCACTGCGTGAAAGGGGTTCTAAGGTGGCAAATAATCACTCACGTTGACTGTTAAAGTGAGGACTGAGTAGCTCCAGATTGGACATGGCAACAATATTTCATTTTTGGTCTGATCTGGTTCTTGGGAAGGTCGAGCATAGTAGGAGGAGTCGGATATATACTGGCGCAGTACAATGAAATTGCATTCTTGAATAACTCATTTAATGTAGAACTGCATTCTAGCAGAATTATTGTCTTATAGAATTGCATTTGTTTAGAATTATTTGGATTCTTGTCTGTTTTATTCTAGAAGAGATGCGCACAGAGTTTTATTCTTGTAGAATGGATGTGCTTTAGTGTAATGGATAGCGGTTCGGAATGAAAAATCTAAAGAACAGTTCGAATTGAAGTTCTTTATATTCACTTATGCGTAAATACTTTTAGGAAAGATATGAATCCATCTCATCTCACAGCTATCGGCTAAAATAGTTTAGTGGTTGGCTGCATCAATAATTAAATGTCTATGGTTCTTATGGGAAAACGAAATAATGATGGTATAAAAATAGTGCACGCACAAATTTGATTTGGAATGCAAGGTAAAATTTATTTTAAAAAATCAACAAAAGGAATCTAAAACAAGTTTCTTTTGTTACAAATAAATTATAGACACAACGAAATGTTCATATTCGATCTGGACTGTGTTGGTGTGTTTTAGTGTGAAGCGTCACAGTCCTTTTAGCTTCAGCGTGGAAAGTTCATATCACACAGTTCGAAAGCGTGTATCACTTTAGGGTTCACGTGTTTTTTATATTCCATAGCTGCTACTGATACAAGGTTTATTTAGGGCTACTACTATATTTAAGGGCTGCTACTGATATTAAAAGGCAATATAATAATAAGACTCTGAAAAGAAAATCTTAGTTATTCTCTAAAAATTGTTCGTGCAATATTTACTCGCAATAAAAAATAATTATTCTTAGAATCCACAAATATGTTTCGGCTTTAAATAACCCGTGAAAAGGTTGATAAGCAGTAAAAAAGAAAATGTCGTGTAGAATCGCATCTTTGTAAAATGCTCACCCTGTAGAAGTGATTTTAAGTTAAATTGCCTTCTTGTAGAATTGTCTTCATGGAGAACCTTGTTAGCTGGATTTCAACCTAAAATTTAAGCGCAGTACTAGATTGGCAACTAGGTCTTATCATCTTACATTTGAAATGGCAGATGTAACCGTAAGTTCTATGCTGTTTCCCACTTCTCACCCGTGGAACTCTCTTCCGGCTTCTTGATTCCCAAGGAACTTTGATCTTCAAAAATTTAAATGCAATGTCAATCGTTATCTTTTGTCTGCTTACTTCTTGTTCTTTTATTGTTCTCTCGACTTAATAATATTTTTCTCAGATTCTCCTACGCACAATAACCCCTTGCATCTCAGTGGCTTTATTGCCTTGATTGAGGTGAAATGATTAAAACATAGTTATTACATTTCCGTTCACTAATGTTATCTTTGTTTCCAACGAAATTTTCCTGTTTCGGAATATTTTGCTTAGCTTTTGAAAGGCATCTTTCACTATCCCAGTGTGAATTCGGATTTCAGTGTCGCGATTTCCGTCCTCTGTTAAAGCACTTCCCAGATATTTGAATTGTTGTAATTGTTTGATTTTGGCATCTCCAATTTGTAATTTTCGTGTTGCACTGTCCTTTTTGCTAACCAGTACGCATTCTTTCTTTTTGCAATTGAACTTTAGTCCTTTCTTCTCGCTTTCCTAGACTACCTTCTGTAGGAGTTCTTGTAATTTCTTTTCTGTGTCTGCTATCAACACCGCATATCTTATGCTGTTAAGACTGGGGTTGCTAATAATGAATCCTGGTAGGATTTCTAATCCTCTGAGAATCGCCTCACTGCCTAAATTTAATAAGTCCGGCGAGATGACACCTCCTTGTCGAGTTCTATCTGTATGCGGGCGTGTTGCTGCCGCTATAAGTTCTTGATTATTCTAATATCCTTCCCAAATATCTTACGGTCACTTATTACATTCCTATAAAATGACAGTGTTTTGAATTATATTCTTATAGAATTGCATTCGTACAGATGAGTGGATAAAATCATTGGTTGAGTGATCCAAAAGTGACTTAACCCAATACTTGACTACAGTAGTGGGGACAAAGGATTTGGAGAGTTGAGTTTCCAAGGGAGATTAACTGACATTGAGATACTCAAAAAGAGGCATGGCACTTAGAATTAGAACAATCTACCCCCGTAGACTAAATAAAGAATTCGGTTCGTAATTCCAACAAATATCACCTGAAGAAGACCGGAGCGTACAACGTTCGAAACGCCGTGAATATGTCTATAAAGATGAGGACAACAGTTCAAACAATGTAAACAGATAATTAATCTAAAACGGTTGATGCTACGTAGTACAAAATTAGTGGGAAGCTTTTCGATATTATAGTTGACCATTGGAGTGAAGGTGAGGGCCGACTAACGGTTATCGAGGCGGAAAATATAATCAGTGAGCCGAGTTCAGGTTCCGGCTAAGACAGTTTGTTCTGTAATCCCCTTGAGAAAGGCCTCAATCTAACTCTTCCTTTACAAGCAATGGATAACATAGTAGGGAAGATTAGCATATTTAACCCTGGTGGGACATTCCGTCTGCAAGGACTCCTTTAAATTCTGGATGGGTACAAAAGGATCTGGAAGAGTGGCCGTTCAGGATGACATTCATTTCTATCTTCAAATTGTTATTCCCTCTGTTGTGGCCAGGTATTGAACTCACTATTATCTGGGTCATGGATCAAAAACTTGGAAAGTAAAGTTACGAAAGGGGAATTAACCAAAACTGAGATACCCCCCCCAAAAAAAAAGGCCTGGCACGTGGAATTAGAACAATCTAATAGTAATGGATAGTGGCTTGGATTAAGGAATCGGAGAGCCGAGTTCGAATTCCAGTCGCATCCATTACATTCAGTTACGTGTTAATACCCTTGGGAAAAAAATGAATCCTCTTCTTCTCCGCCCCCATCTATGGGTAAATAGCAGGACAGACCAGGTTCTGTAGCCTTGGATGGCAACTAGTCTACCGCAGAAAGAAATGGCAACCTACTACGGGAAAACATCTACCTCGTCAGTCATGTATTGAAAGATACATGATCGCCTAAGAGTGTATCACGCATGGCACATAACTGACTGACCCCTGTGGACTAAATAAAGTGTTTGGTTCGTAATTCCAATTAATTTCAACTGAAGATGGCCGGAGCGTACAACGGTCGAAACGTTGGCAATAAAGACAAGGGCAATAGTGTAAATAATTGTATTCTTGTTAAACTGTTTTCGTGGAGTATTGCATTTTGAATGAAGTTCCTTTCCATTTTGTATTGTGTTTCACAATACTTACGCATTTACATTCCTCTACAGGTTTATTCTTTAATTGTATTCTTGCTCTTTTCATTGCAATCATGTGTTTTTTTTTTGTGGGGGGGGGAGTATTTCGTATTCTTTTATCAATAGAGGGGATTTTTCTATTTTCCAGTTGGATGGAATTTTATGCCCTTTTCTCCAAATTTTCCCATAAATATTTTCAGGCTTTGTTATTTTTGGACGGGTGGAACAACGGATGATTCATATTCTTTCGTTTCTTATTTTATTTTGTATTCTAGTATAAAAAAAAAAAAGATAGGGAAAATTCTTTTATTGGCAAACATGCCGAAGTTATTCGAAAACACTTATTTTTATTAAATTATTATTATTTTCTTTTTTGCTGTTTTCATAGAGAACTTTACCGCAAACTCTTTTTTTTTTTAACCCAAAGTAAATAATTCAAAAAAATAAACATAAAAATTCAAATACTGCTCCCGCTGAATACAATCCGAGAAACAGTTCCAGAAAACCCGTTTCTTTGCGAGTAAAACACTACTTTTTTTTTTATAAACTGTAAGCTCATGAAAAATGCCAGAGGAAGTCACGAGCAAATGACACACATAAAGGGTTAATACGTCAGTAAGTAAAATATTTACCTACTGCCATAAACAAGTTATCTAGGTAACTATTTTTTACGTCGCATTACAATAAACAAGCAAGAATATTTTTGACAGACTATGAATATTTGTATTTCCTTTTATTCAGTATACACACACGCACGCACACACAAACACTCACAGACACATACACGCACACATAAACACTCACACACATATATATATATATATATATATATATATATATATATATATATATATATATATTAAAGAAGTAATCATACAAAGAATTAATCAGTAAAGTAAAGTAAATGTAATTAATGGCGAAATCACTTCGCTAACAGATTTAATAAAGCATTAACATATGAATGATGCGATCTTTATGTTTAAAATTGTAAGATGAATTAGATGTTCCGTAGCTGCTAGAACTTTCGAAAATCATCACATTTTTATCATCAAGTGTTAATATTTTTTTTCATTTCAGGTCACGACGAAAATAAACATATTGCAGGCCGAAGGATGTTTTTTTAGAGTTATTATTATTATTTTTTAGAGTTATTATTTTAGAGTTTTAGAGTTATTACTATTATTTTTATAGAGTTTATTAAGGATTACATAATTTATTATTAAGTAGTTATTATTATTAGTTATTATTATTATTATTTTTTAGAGTTATTATTTTAGAGTTTTAGAGTTATTACTATTATTTTTATAGAGTTTATTAAGGATTACATAATTTTGGAGCGTACAGCAACGCTAGAGTTGTATTTTAAATATTTCAAATGAGAACATTTTTTGAATATAGTAATGTGGCAAATCCACGAATTTTTTTTTTTTCAGTTAACGTGACATGAACAAATGGTCTAAGATTATCATTAGCCAGCAAGGTAGATTAGGCAAAAAGTGTTAATATTTTAATATCTTAAGGGAGATTTATGCAGTCATGCGTTAATTTAGTTATTATTATTATTATTATTATTATTGTCGAATATATGGCAAAATCCTTCAGAAAGAGAAAGTCCCTCTGGTCTGAAGTGACTTAGTAAATTAGTTTGAAAAAAGTATTCAACCTTCAATTTTTAGCCGCTTCTCCGAAATCCAGAGAGTAACCCCAAACTTATGGTCTATAGTGTGCCTATACAAACTTATGGTCTATAGTGTGCCTATACAAGTACAACTGAAAAAAAGACTTCGACGGTTTTACAAATAGTTATAAAGAAGCAAGTTTATTTTTTTCACACACTATGTTTGTGCCTTAGTATTTTTAATAAACACTATTAGACGAAAAAGAATTGAATTAAAAGAAAAAAAAAAGTAGACATAGAAACAACCCAGGGACGAACTGAAAGTGGGCATGGGTCACATAACTAAAAGAAAGGGTAACAGATGGAACAAATGGTTGATTGAAAAGGAACTTAACAGATGGCAAACACAGTAGTCTATAAGTTATTTTAAACCTATGAACCAAAATACAGTTAAATATATACAATTCTTGTTTAATGATTTCTAATATAAAAGTGATTATTATTATTATTATTATTATTATTATTATTATTATTATTTCCTTGGATTTCTTTTGTATATACATTTCCTTCCGGGTCCCAACAAGAGACCTAAGATCAGAAATGGCTTCATGACATTTACCACTGATCAATTTTGCAAAAGAAAAAATTATTATTATTATTATTATTATTATTATTATTTCCTTGGATTTCCTGTGTATCTGTCTATATTTCTGAGATGAGGTATGATGTACACTATTTACATTATTCGGACTATTTCTCATGTGTACTCAATTCTTTCCGGGTCCCGACCAGAGACCTAAGGTCAGAAATGGTATACACCACCGTGTAATTAAAAAAATCGCACATATTTTACATAGATAAAGCCCTTCGTAAGGTGTGGGCTATACTCGTCATTTTCTTTTTGTTTTCGGTTGCTAATAACAATGTCTGGGCGATTAGTTTTGATTGTTCTGTCTCTGTGTATTGTATAGTCGCATAAAATTGTTACAGGTCCTATCTCCGTAACCGGGTCAGGGTGGTGTTCATACATTATTATTATTATTATTATTATTATTATTATTATTTCAGATACTAAACCTTATTGACTGATTGATTCGTTCTTTTACGGCTTGTCAGCCCTTTGCAGGTTATTTAGAGCCAGAAAATATAATAATGATTTTGTGACACGGGTCTTACTAATTAACCCATAGCTAGGGGAGGTGGATTCTTACCTTTCCAAAGTGTAAATGACTATGACGAACACAACTGGTATCGAAACTCGATTTAACAATTCCCGATTAACAATTCCCACCCATTATCCATTACACCATCCGCACATACATGATTAGAGCACCTAATATTCCCAGGCGGTCACCCATCTAGGTACTGACCAAACACGACGTTGCTTAACCAGTGATCGTATGGAAACCGGTGTTTCAATGTAATATGGCCTTAAGCCGGGAAATATCTTAGTTACGGTTTAGTCGGCTTATGAATCATAACATTGTCACAGTCTTTATGACATATATATATATATATACTATTTACACTATTTACAATGTTCGGACTGTTAACTTTATCTTTATTGCTATATTCACGACGTTTCGGTCGTTGTACGCTCCGACTTCCTTCGAGTGATTGGAATTTATTTCGTTGTATATTCACAGATGAAGAAGAGACCTGAGGCAACAGAAATGTGGTTCTACAGAAGGATGCTGAAAATACAATGGAGTGAACATGTGTGCAACGATGAAATTTTAGTGAAAAAAGAAAAAAATCACATATACATATCATCAGAAACAGATAGTTGGAATTTCTAGTGCACATAATGAAGAAAGAGTGGTTGGAGAATTTGATACTTACAGGAATAGTTTGAAGCCAAGAGGGACAGAGTAAAAAGCTATAAAGGACAGGAAATTGTGGAGAGCCATGAACGCAAACGTCCTGAATAGATACGTCACATAAAAGAAGATCAAATAAGTTGTACAACGCGAGTATCATGGCCTTGCCCTTAATAAATCGTGCAGATGAAATTGCCTCAAAGACAGGCGAAATTTGAAAGATTTGTTGGTTTGGGCAAAGAAAAAAAAAGAAAAGAAAAAAAACACGGCATCGTAGAGATCGCCAAAGACTACTGGGTAAGGTGCTTCAGACTAGAAAAGACTCATTTTAAGATACTTCCCAACGATGCCGCGCGATGGTTGGTTGATTGGTTTTGTTTAGTGGCATATCAACACCTCTATGGGCTATTCAATGCCAAAATCTAAATATTTTGTACGTATTTCATGCCTTTCACTACATATATTTTGTACATAATCTTACACTTTCAGGGAAAATGGTTTTTTTTTGGGTTTTTTTTTGGGGGGGTACATATAGAATTTGTGGATGATAAAATGTATTGTTAGTAATTTAAAAAATGTATTACTTTGTAATTTCACTATAAAGATTTATTGTTGGTAATAATCTTCTTTTTATTGTAAAAATGTATTGTTGGTAATTCACTACAAAATCTATGGCGAAATCAAGACAAACGTGCCCTCGACAAGGACAGTTTTTCCCATGACACTGATTTTAACTACCTTCACTCTTCGGCAATGTTATTTGTTTTAAAAAGCTATATTTAGAATTGAAATATAACTTAAACATATGAAAGTGTATTTTTACCTTTTCTTTGTTCCTGAGGATTGATAACAAAAACCCAAAACACACATTTTACATTTAGCGAACTATCTCTCTTTCCATCTCTCTATAATATAGTATATTTACTTTTCCTCTCTCTTTCAAGCTGTCATAGTAGTTGATGACTACAAGAACAATTAGGTCAGATAAGCTAATGACCTAGCAACAAGTTCAAGCGAGATCTAAAACTAGCTTCTCACACACACGCAGAAACACGTGATCAAGTACGAATCATCGAACGGGAAATAATGAAAGGAATTAGTTGGAGCACGAGTCTTAAGCGGGTAACATCACTTTTACTGGTTACCGTCAAACAAGTGAAATCGCACAATGAAGACGAGTTCCAATTCAAGTTTAACTCAAGACACTATGCTGCATATATCAAATGCACTGGTGAATTACTAAGCGTGATAATCACTTAAGACAGGCATGTGTGACCCACTAAAATGGACGCAGGGTAAGACTTATACAACGCCGAATCCACCTACCCGAACAATGAATTCTACATTGCCGAATATGTGAAGAAGAGAGTAAATGACCAAATCTTGGGGTCAATAACAGTGAAGAATATATCAAAGGATATCGCCTCATGGGCGAAAAAAACTGAACTGAAAATAAAAAGAGCAAAAGAGAAATATAAAGCAAAAGAAAGAGAGAGGAAAGGAAAAAGAGAAAACCTTATTTTATGTCAGGCGAATGACTAAAGCTAAGTGGGCTTTGACTTTTCATATTAGATATATAACGCATACATCTTTCCACACAGAAATATATAGCAAACATGTTTCCACGCACTACCTTACATTAATGTTTTTATGTATCATCATTATATAATTAAATATTAAATTATATATTGGTGTTTGTTGCTCATTACTCTTGATTGTTTCTCCTCATCCGTGTATTTGACCCTGTAAAAGGATCCTTCCTCTTCTTTCATGTGCCGTGGCCATCCAGGGCGTAGGCAATTATGGCTCTCCACTTCTCCCTATCTCTTGTATCTCAATAAGTTTCGTCCCTCTGCCACCTCCCGCAGGCCATGTTCTGTCATCCACTTGCTTAAGCCCGCCAGGTATGTCATGTGTTGCTTTCCCTTGTCTCTATTTCTCTCTATTCAACCTGTGAGTATCAGATTCTCCAGGCCCTCCTTTCTGAGTACGTATCCCAGACACTTCAGCTGCCTTTTCCTAATGCTAAGTATAAGCCTTCTCACTGTTTGCATCCTCACTAAGACCTCATCGTTGCTCACACGCTCGGTCCATGATATCCTTCGCATCCATCTATAGAACCACATCTCCGTTGCCTCGAGTCTCTTCTTTTCTAATTAAGTGTCGCAGAAACTTCAGCTACCTCTTCCTGATATTAAGTATACGCTTCCTCCTTGTTTGCATATTCTTCTAAACCTCATCGTTGCTCACACGCTCGGTTTCATAATATCCTCAAAATCCTTCTGTAGAACCATATCTCCGTTGCCTCGAGTCTCTTCTTCATCTTTTAGAAGACCGTCCGACATTCGCTGTCGTAAAGAAGGACAGATGTTACGTAATAGCTCAGTATTCTTTTCTTTGTTACCAAATAAATCCTCCTGTCTCGGAATACTCTGTCCAGCTTTCGGAATGCGTATTTGGCCATCCAAATACATCTACGGATCAAAGTGTCACACTTACCGTCCTCTGTCAAAACACTTCCCAGATATTTAAAACTTCCGAACCTCACCTGTCTGATTTTAGTGTCCCCGACCTGTAAATCGCATTTCAGGCTGGTCCTTTTAGTGATGACCATTCATTCTTATCTTCTTGTATTTTATGCTTAGTCCTTTCTTCTCGTTCTCCTTCGTAGATTGGTAATCATTGGTCATATTCTTTGACAAGAAGTTGATTTTTGTTATCTTTCTTTATTTTTTTTTTTAATTTTCTGTTGCGGCAATTGGTCCATAAAAGTAAACACTATTTATTTATTATATTATTTAATGGTATGGTTAGTGAAACATTGGTTAATTACCAATTGATTCGATCTGTATAAAGTATTAAATAATAAGGATTTCCAGATAGTGGGATTGCATATTTTAATAATTTAGCGAATGTTTACAAATTTATGAATAAAAAATTATTTTCACATTTATTTCTTTATAAATTGGTTAATGATAAATATTAGATTGCATTAGTTTTAATTGTATTAGTTTTTACTTTCTTAGAATTTTGTAAATTTAACTTATTCTTGTCATTAAACACTAATAAATAAATAGTCTTTATTATTTTTGTTGTAAATTCTCAAGAATGAAAAAAAAAATGTATAAACCCACTTGCATCAAATGTTTAGGATTTATTACAATTCTAATCATCGCTTTTTAACCTTACCAAATAGTGAAGGTGACTAAAAAACGGTGTCATGGGAAAAAAGTCCCTTTTGATAATACGTCCTATTGCTGGCAAATTTATCCATGTCTTCCAGTGTATTTATCCATTGTCTTCCAGTGTATTGTATATATATATTTTATATATATATATATATATATATATATAGACAAATATCAGACGATCCCTGAAGCGTGAAACCCAGGGTCACAAACTCACATCTATCCAATCAAATATGTTAGCTCTATCTCTGATATTGAGTGCTTTCTAATAAGTACCGCGCATATAATATATAAATAATTATACATATATATATTTATTTATATTTATATACACTTTTCACATATATATATATTTAATGAAAAACAGACACTTTAAGGTACCATTACAATAATTTATTTCACCAAAATCCTTTTTAAAGGATTTCGGATCATCAGGTAACACTTCCAACAATGAAATGAGAAGAAAAATGTGATTAGAAATTGATGTTATAAGGGGCTAATAGTTAAGTTATGAAGAACTTGGTGAACCGAATTGGTAAATTCATAATTTAACTATTATCTCCTTATAAAATCAGGATTTCATCCTCCTTGGATTTACCAATTCGGTTTACCAAGTTCTTCATAACTTAAATATATATATATATATATATATATATATATATATATATATATATATATATATATATATATATATATGTATGTATGTATATTTATAATGTATTGCTGGTATATTTTCTATAAAAATGTATTTTTTTAAATACTTTCCTAGTGTTTTTATTTTTGACAGCGCTATGGGATCGTTTAACCTCGTCAATAATATAACGAAGTCACCTTGACAAATCACCAATCGTGAAATTCGAACGTTTTAACAATGTAGCGACACGCCCACACGAACGTAATATATATTAATGAATGCATACTCTGTCTGTTCAAGATCAGCCGATATTAATTGTATACTCTTTAACAATGTCAATTCTGACGACAAGTGTCAGTTGTCATTACAGACGGTGTTGTGAAGAAATACCAGCAAGTAGGTCACTGATTTTGGAATTTAGTTAACGAGTTCATCATTGTTTATGTCTCAATCCTGTATATTGATTTCTATTTGTTTTATTGTTTGTTTTTTCAATTTCACAACGCAGTATAAACAAAATAGTCGTTATGGAATAAAGTCTAATTGGACACACCTTTACGCATTCGTAAATTGATACTCTTATCCAGAAACACCTCTTTTAGTAAAAGATTCATATACTTGTGAACAGATCATGTCAAATCGTAACAGCTGGTTGAGTCTGCCTATATGAAATATGATAGCCAGAGCTAATACATTAATGTGGCTTTTATATATTTGAAGTCAGAAGTCATAAACCCAGCTGAGCACATGAGCGTACACGTTTTAAAAATCACACACATACACTCACACGCCTACAAGGGTGACATTCAAGGTTTTATGCTACTACATATCTTTCCAAAACTATAAATGAATACATTCTTTTTTAAGATCCCCAAAGCAGATTGCGGGCATTTATGTCACTTTATTACTGTTATGGTAATTTACCCGCGCACACATAGACTCTCCCAGCTATAAATAGGAGCAGGTACTGCCTTTTGAAGAGAGAAGTTTCCAGCAGTCAGCTCAGACAGTCGGACCGAACCTTCTTGCTGTAACACTCTCGTTTGTATATGTTTGTATTACTGTTTCTGTTAATATATTTGTTTAAATCAATTCCTCTTTTTGTGTCTTTATTTCTGGCACTAACAAGGCCATAACATTTAGATAGATAGATAGATAGATAGATAGATAGATAGATAGTGTTATGTTAATTTACCCACGTAAGCATGGACTCTCCCAACTATAAATAGGAGCAGGTACTGCCATTTGGGGAGGGATAGTTTCCAGCAGTCAGCTTTGACAGTCGGACCGAACATTCTTGCTGTAACACTATCGTTTGTATATGTTTGTATTACTGTTTCTGTTAATATATGTGTTTAACTCAATTCATTTTTTTTGTGTCTTTATTTCTGGCCCTAGCAAGGCCACAAGAATTACCAAGAGGGATTTTTGAATCATTCATTCATTTTCTACGACTTATCAACCTTTTTCAGGTTATTTAAAGCCAGAACATATTTTTAGAGTCTAATAATTTTTTAGTAGATAATACTGGTTCTAGTGATGCGAGTAATTAACACATGGATTGGGGAGTTGGATTCATATATTTCCCAATTGTATTTGTGAGTAAGTTAATATAACGAATCCAATGGAAATTAGAACTTGGCTTTTCGTTTAACAATTCCGAGCCCTTATCCCGTAAGGTTACCTATACATCCAAGCGTACAACACATGGTATTCCCAATTGGTCATCTATCTAGCCACTGACAAGGTTACAGAGGTAAATTTCGTTAGTATGATATTAGTAATAGTAAAATAAGATTTATCAAATCCAATTAATGTTATACATCTTTCTTGTATTGAGGATTTTCTTCCGAACCTTTTGTTTTTGCAGCTTAAATATTTCATTATTTTCTCTTCTAATGGCATGTACTATATGATAATATATAGGTGACCATTCGTATACCGGGATATCCGAATGGCCAGGATATCCGTCCAGGATAACAGTCTAGGGTATCCTGGAATACAAATGGCCAGGATATCCATCCAGGATACCCGTCTAGGGCGGCTTACCAACCCTTAATGTAGACGCTTGCATTTGTGTTTTATACTACAACTATGCTGAGCAAACCTTTGTTACAGTTTCTGGAAGAGAGCACCTTATGATCAAGGCCAACACATTCACGCCCTCGGTTACTATGATTTGTGACTTCATGCTAGCACAGGTATCGACTGCGCCCTAGTGTTCCGTCTACCCAATTTCACTCACAAGACTTGGGTCAACCCGTGGTATGGTTTTTCAGGCATTTTCCAAAGATGCCACACGCTGGGATCGAATGGGTCAGAATGCAAAAGTTCTAACCACTCAGCCCATACGGTATGATAATAATATTGACTAAAATGGCTGCTAAAATACAGGAATGATTCAACATTAATTGACCGTACAGTTAGTGTTACAACGGTTCAAATGTATGAAGGTGGGCTGAATTGATTTCAACTGTTCTTATTAATAAATACATCGTTTCTTTCTAGGCTGAAAATTTTATAGGCTGACTATGGTGAAATTTGAGTGGCCTTGAAAAATATTGCATTATCCGTGACTGCATCACACCCGGACACTATTGCCGCGACTGTCGATTAGTTGTCCTACGGTCATTATGGCCGTTATTCCAAGGAAGCATAAGAAAATAACGCTGCACGAACACACTGGGAAGCCTTATCAATGAGTACTAGACTGGCCCTGATTTAAATCCAGTCTAGAATCTGTGGCCACGCCTTCATAGTCAGTCTATGAACTTTTCAGCCCAACCTCGTACCTGTAAACAAACAATAGAGTTATTACTAAGAAAAGTTAAAATTAATTCATGCAAGGTTTCACAGCTCTAGCATCGCTCCTTCATAGTCTATGAATTTTTCAGCCCAACGTCGTACCTGAAATGGAGATACGAAGCACTAACATGTGCACTGAGTCATGTTTCATTGGAAAAATACGAAAAAAAGTAAATAATAACGAGATTATTCGCTTTGTTTCAATTAATTTGCAACCTGACGATTCCCGTCACATAAATGAGTTGAAAACCTGAAAGGTATTCATCCATGCTTGTCGTGCCGTGGGCAAACCCACCGGACAGAACACACCCATCTCCACGTCAAAGGGTAGCCGTTGACCTCCAACTTGACGGCTCACATTGGTCAGGAATACGGGACCGTTGATTCCATCAAAGGAACCCTACAGCCTGGCTAGTTCCTAGGAGCCCAGTTTGTTCCTGCAAGAAGATTCATTGGCTGTTTTGACAAGATCTTATTTTTAATCATGCATTGGGGAGGGGGGGCTTTTAGTCGGTGATTATTCTGGTACCAGCAAGAACTCGTAAAACCACCTGATATAACTGTGATATATAAACAAGAATGGAAAACAATATCCTCTAGGACTTTGAGATTCAAATGAATATCTAGAACATACAAAACAAAAATTAGATAATGTCCATAGAGAAAAAATGTGTAAGAAGATTTGTGGTGTTTAACAAGACGTCGGAGAATCTGAAAATAGCAAAACCTCGTCATGTAGCTGGTGAAAGTGACAGTAGTGCCACTCGTTGCTAAAGCACTGGGAACAGTCTCTCAAATTTTTATAAACTTGAAATCGGAGGAATAATCGAAATCTTGCAGATTAATAAAATCATCTTATATACTTAATAGCGTGTTCGATTATTGAGGAAAATCGTTATCTCTTCACCTCTAATGAAAGTCATCATTTATTAGTGGTGAGAAAATAAAATAAAATAAAAAGCTAATAATTATAAGTAAGATGTAAGAAAAAGGAGTAGAAATAAAAATGAGTCGTTTGGCCTCTGGGGGAGATGCTCACTCTTGATCTCCACAGACAATTATTATTATTATTATTATTATTATTATTATTATTATTATTATTATTATTATTATTATTATTATTCTTTCGTTTTTTCCTTATTTTCTTCCTCCATTCTTATATTCATATTTATAACTTTCCCAAGAGCATTTGCAAGTAAGTGGGTATAACGAACTTTATCGCTTCTTTTTCTTATGCTACTACTACTATATATATGTGTGTTTCTTTTTTTTGCCTTTCTTTTTTTCTTTTTTTTTTTTCCTTTTTTTCTAAATTTCTTTCTTCTTCCTTTTCCTTTTTTCTTTTCTATTTTTCTTTCTTCATTTCCACCTCTTTTCTTTTCTTTCTTTTTTTTCTTCTTTTATTTTATACTTTTACATTTTTTTTCATTACACATCTTGTTTCATTTTTACTTCTTTTCCTTTTTCTTTATCTTTCTTTCTTTAATTTTTAATTCATTTCCATCTTCTTTCCTTTCTTTTCTTCTTTTTTCTTTTTTTACTTTTCTTCATTTGATTGTTTCTTCCTTTTATTTTATTTTTTTTACATTTTTTATCCATTATTACACATCTTGTTTTGGTTTCTTTTTTGTTTGTTTCTTTTTTTTCTTTTTCTTGTACTCGTCTTTTTTTCTTTTCTTTCTTTCGCTTTTCTTTTGTTTAATTTTTTTCCTTTCGTCTTTTGTACTTATATATACGTTTCTTTTCTTTCTTTTTGTTCTTCTTTCTTTTTCTTTCTTTCTTTTTTCTTTCTTTCGTTTTCTTCCTTATTTTTTTTTTTTCGCTTCTTCTTTCATTCCTACTTTTTTCTTCATTTGTTTGTTTTCATACTTTTTCTTTTCTTTTTTACATTTAAAACTTAGGCCATAACTTCTTGTGCTACTACTACTATAGGAGTTCTTCAAGAGGAATATTTTTACCTTAACTGAATTGGAACCCGGCTTTCTGATTAACAATTCTTTTCTTTTTCGAGCCATTATCCATTATACGTTTCTCACCTTTCCCTTCACATCCAAGCTACTACAGCACTTTCTTCTTTTGTTCTTATTCCCATTTTGTTTGTTTCTTTTTTTTTTCGCTTTTTTTTTGTTCTTTTCTTCTTCTTGTACTACTACTACTATATATACGTTTCTCCTTTCTTTCTTTCTTTTCTTCTTTTTTTCTTTCTTTTTCTTCTTCTTCACCTTCTTTCTTTCTTTTCTTCTTTTTTTTTCTTTCTTTTTCGCTTTCTTTTCTTTTCTTCTTCTTGTGCTTTCTTTTCTATATTTTCTTCTTTTGTGCTCCTTTCTTTCTTTCTTTCTTCTTTTGTTCTTCACCTTCTTTCTTTCTTTTTCGCTTTCTTTTTCTTTCTTCTTCTTCTGCTACTACTACTATATATACGTTTCTCCTTTCTTTTTCTTTCTTTTCTTTCTTTCTTCACCTACTATATATACTTTCTTTTTTTTCATTTTGTTTTCTTTTTTTCTCAATTTTACTGGGTTTTGTTTCTCCTTTCATCACTTTTTTTTCTTTTTTTTTACTTTTTCTTATTACTGTCTTCTGAATTTCTTTCATTCATCTTCTATTTTTTTATAATTTCTCCTTTCTTTCTTTCTTTTTTTTTTCTTTCTTCACCTTCTTTTTACTGGTTTTTTTTTGCCTCATCACTTTTTTTTTTTTTTTTTACTTTTTTCTTATTTTTTTCATTCATCTTCTTTTTTTTTTATTTTCCTTTTCACTTTTTGTTTTTTTCTTTGTTTCTTTTTCACCTTCTTCTTTTTTTTATACTTTCTTTTAATCCACCGCCTTCATTCCTTCTTCTTTTTCTTCTACGTTTCACTACCCATTTTTTTGTACGTACTTTTTTTCCTTTCTTGTTTTTTTTTTTTCTTTTCTTTCCTTTTCATTTTTTGTTTAATTTTACTCATTCTTTTTTTTTCTTCACCTCTCTTTTTTTTTTCTCTTTTTTTCGCTCCCATTTTCTTCTAAACCATTTTGGATTTTTACCCCCTTTTTTCCTTCTCACTTTTTCCTTTTCTTTTTTGCTTTCTGCTTCTTCTACAATTTTTTTTTCTTCAATTTGCACACAGACATATTGTGGAAGAAGGCTAATTTCAAATATTGAAATGCACTCACGTTTAAATGTGAGTTATAGATAAAATTTCCCAGTTCCTGTTATTGCCGCAGACATTAAGGCATAACAAACTGATCTTATCATTTTTGAGTGCGGCAGTGATACTACCGAAAAAAAAATTCCTGCATATAATTATTAAAGTCGTTTTTGCACACAACTGACTAAAAACCATTTCACCAGTATTACCAAGAAAGCATATCAAACAACCTTTCAGAAAAAAAAGGGCTACAAAAAGCGCGTTTTAAATTTAGAAGCTAAAAACAGATTATGAAACGCCAAACCAAACAATAACTCAGCAAACAATGGCGGTCAATGGCTGTTGTGGGGAATAACTACAAAGGCTGTCGAATCTAAAATTGATGGGCTGAGAAGCAAGAACATATTGATAGAAACAAAGAAAAACGTGTTGAAATGCTGTGTAATATTTAATCCGCCTATGACAGTGGTAACCATCTTACTGTGGCACCCAGTAAGGATCGAACTCACAATTCAGCTGTAATTGCTATGACGAGAAAAGCTTGCTAACCATGTCGAAGTGCCCATCCCTTATGGCATTGAATTCTAGGTAATTTCCTCACAGATGAAGATGAGACTTTAAGCAACAGAAATGCTGTTCTACGGGACGATTCTGAAAATACTATGTGAGTGACTACGAAGTGTTAAGAAAAATGGATACAGAACAGATACTTTGCATTTTAAAGAGATAGTTGAAATTCCAGTGAGGCATAAAGAGAAAAGAGGGCCTGGAGAATTTGACACTCACGGGATATATTAAAAGCAAGTGGGAGTAAAGAGAAACGGCGACTAATAGAAAATTCATGAAGGTGTGTAAACAGGGATAGTAAGAAGACAAACAATAGGAAGTTGGGGAGAGCAGTCATCGCCCACGGCCTGAAGATAGAAAGGAAATGTTGATTTCATTGAATATTCAACAAGCGAAGAATATAAAGCGTCAGACGCAGGCAGAAAAATCAAATACGTATTTTCTGATAACACGTTCAAAATCATGAACCAAATTTAATTACGAAAAAATAAAAAAAAACAGCAAACAAAACAAGTATTCTTGAAAACAGATGCTAGGTCTTTCCGTAAAGTAGGCATTTTGGATCTCTCGAGAACCGGCTTCTCGGTCTTGATGGAACGTGGTAAGATAAGCGAAGATACCTTATTCTGCATGCGTGAACAGACAATCTCCTTTGCAAGCACGAATACGCTCCTGAGTGAGCGTGTGTACTGTGATACTGTAGATTCAAAATGAACAAATTTCATTCTTCATTTCAAATGTAATTTTTTGCAATTGCATCACCTGTGATGCAATTGCGTCAGTCTGTTAGCTGCACTACATTCTAGCTTTGTTTCTGTTTGTTTTATTTTACGGCACATCAACACCTCAATGAGTTATTTAATGCCGACAAAATTTTTATGGCTGGTAATTTTTTTTTTTTTCAAATGTTTTGCTGGTAAAAATTTTTCCTTCAAAAATCTATTTCTGGTAATATTTTTTCTTTATAAATGTATCGCGTGTAATATTTTTTTTAGTTTCAAAAAGTTATTACTGGTAATATTTTTTTCCCAAAAATATATTGCTGGTAATAATGTATTGTTGGTAATAATTTTTTTCTTCAAAAGCTTATTGCTTAAGTATTTCAGGTATTAAAACCTGTTTTTACACTTTCATAGTTTTTTTTACACAAGTTTGGGGTTAACTATTTACCCATAGGTGGGACCCTAATAGGTGCTATCGCTCCGAGTCAGGGTGAACCTGGAAACACCAGCTATTAAGAGGTGGTTCCACGCTCCTCAATACCTCGTGATCAGAGGCCTTGTTGTTGGATGTAGTTTATCGTCTTATCCAGGACGCGGACGTAGTTTATCGTCTTATCCAGGACGTGGATGTAGTTTATCGTCTTACCCAGGATGCGGATGTCGCTTATCGTCTTACCCAGGGCACGGATGTAGTTTATCGTCTTAGCCAGGACGCGGGTGTAGTTTATCGTCATACCCAGGACGGCTTTATCTCTGTTGTAGCATACTTATGGACGATAATGGGTATGTCCCCATTCATATAAATACAGTAGTAAATACTGTATGTTGGTCTGCATTTGGAGATTCATTGTGGAATTTACTTGACTCACTTCTAGCAGTTGACTATTATTTCTTATATGTGTTGTTCTTGCTTTAAGTATTATCGTTCATTACCAACTTTCGTGTGATTCTTCTATTCAGTAACCTTCCCTAGGTTGCAACAGCTTCCTTGCCCCTTCCGACTATCAGTAAGGATCATCTGTTACATTAGGCTACGAAAGCTCAGGCAACACCAGTCATATAGATTTAACTGTATCGACATATTTTGATCCTACAAAATGTATTAAGTCGACTTTTACTGAGAACTTTATTCTGATAGGTTTGTGTTCGATTAGGCTAACCTTAAAGTCTGTCTATATTTCTGGAATAGCAGTGGTGAACCAAAACGTAGGGAGTTAAAGAGAAATAACTGAGACATCCGGAAGAGGCATGGCACGTGGAACTAGAACAGTCTACCCCGGTGAACGAAATACAGGGTTCGATTCCAAATTTCCAATCACCTGAAAAAGGCCGGAGAATACAACGGTCGAAACGTTGTAAATATAGCAATGAAGTTATTGATAACAATCCAAATAATGCAAGTAACCTTAAAGTATATTTTAAGAGTCTCGATGACCATCATGTCGTACGGCCACATCACGCTTCAATACCAGTCCCCTTACGATGATCGAGTTAAGTAACGTCGAGGCTGTTCAGTATTTAGATTGGTAAACACTTGCCTCTTGGGAATACTAAGGGCTGTAAGCTTCGATGTACAGGTGGTGTGAGGGATAATGGCTTGGAATTGTTAATCGGAGAGCCGAGTTCAAATTCCAGTTGGGTTCGTTATATTCACTTACGCGCAAATACTTTTGGGAAAAGCATGAATCCACCCTTTCTTCTCCCAGCTTAATTAATATGACTTGTGTCACTAAAACCATTATTATCTACCAAAAAATACTTACAAACTAAAGATATTTTCTGGCTTTAAATATAATAGTAGACAGATTCACATATCGCCCGGTTCATACTCCCCTCCGAAGGAGTAGAGGTTTCCTTGTTTCCTGTGTAGGATTGGATTTCTAAAGTCTATTCCTTCTGTTTCACTTCCGGCAGTCCCCCTTGCGTCTTAGTGGAATTATCGTTTTTCTTGGGTTTTCTCCGGGTTGAATTGATAAATTCTTTTACAAAGGGTTGATAAGTTGTAAAAAACGAATCAATAAATCGATCGATCGAATTTGAACAACACTTTTTCAACTTCAGCAAAACTTCGTAAATAATATTATTTACATTTTCAGTATAGCAATGGTTTAAGTTAAGTCTCAAAGATATTTACTAAACATATTCTCTGGGTGCCTTACAAAGTAAGCCTAGCATTTTTAATAATAAAAATAATAATAATAATAGCAACAACAATAATAATGAAAAGTCATAAAACCTCCCAAATAGAAATCATATCAGCAGTTATGTGAAATGCTAAAAAAAAAATATGCTGGTATAAAAATGGAATTGAACAGATAGCAACGATAAAGGGGATAAAAGAAAAAGTTATTAAAAGATGAAAGACTTCTTTGAAAGGCTTTGAGGAGCAATGATGGCATTCCACTCCCGAAATTTTAAGGCGATGTTAAAGTGTGAGAATCGATATTCGTAGTGTGGAATTGATCAGACATCGATATGCGAAATGAATTTAATCAGTAGACAAACGAAAAGAAAGAAAAAACGGGTTGCATCTCTAGGGTGTTGATGATTTAGGGAATTAGCGGGAAGATATAAAAGAAAAGAAATGAATGGATGGCAAAGGGACAGGGGAGAAGAGGGAAAAATTTGTGAGAGGAAATAAGAGAAGGTTCAAGGTAATGGGGAGGTAGAAGGAGAGAATGAAAATTGAAATATAAAATAAAAGAAGGAAATTATAAATGAGGCAAGACCAATAAAAAAAATTCCTGAATGAAAATGAAAGCTGTGTATGAAAAAAGAAAAAGGCATAAGAAAAGGTTATGAGACGAAAGAAAACATGAAGGAAAAAGAATTCGACAGAGAGAAAGAATTACAAAAAGAAAAGAAGGCCATTAAATGTCAAGACAACAGAAATAAAAATGAGAGAAAATGAAAAAAATAAACCGAATGAAAAAAAAACAAATGAAAAAACAAATGAAAAAAACGAATGAAAGAAACCGAATGAAAAAAAACGAATGAAAAAAACAAATGAAAAAAATCGAATGAAAAACAAGGAATGAAAAAAAAACCAAAGTGGGTAGAAAAAAGAATGAAGAAATGGAAAATTGAAAAGGGACAAAGAAAATGAATAAATGAAACGCTACGGCGAAAGAATTAAAAAAGGAAAGAAAAATAAAAGAAAAAGAACGAAATAAAACATAGATGAAAGAAAAAAGAATGAACATGGAAATTAATAAATAAACAAAACAGAAAGAAGAAAGGAAAATAAAACTAAATGAACAAAGATGAAAACTAAAAGGAAAGAATGAAAAATGACAAGAAAGAAAGAATGAAAAAAGAAAACTGAAAAACTGAAAAAAAAAAAACAAAATGGAAAATGGGTGCAAGAATGGAAAGTAAAAGAAACAAAAAATCAAAATAGAAAGAAAGAAACAAACAAATAAAATAGAAAGAAAGAAAGAAAGAAAGAAAGAAGAAAAGAAAGAAAGAAAGAAAGAAAGAAAGAAGGAAACAAAGAAGGAAACAAAATAGAAAAAAACAAAATAGAAAGAAAGAAAGAAAGAAAGAAAACAATACAGAAAGAAAAAAAGAAGGAAAGAAAAAAAAGAAAGAAGGAAAACAAATAGAAAGAAAGAAAAAAGAAAGAAGAAAGAAAGAAACAAAATAAAAAGAAATAAAAAGAAAAAAAGAAGGAAACAAAATAGAAAGAAAGAAAAAAGAAAGAAAGAAGAAAACAAAATAGAAAGAAACAAAATAGAAAGAAAGAAGGAAAAAAATAGAAAGAAAGAAAGAAAGAAAGAATGAAAAAAGAAAACTGAAAAAAAAACAACATGGAAGAAAGGGTGCAAAAATGGAAAGTAAAAGAGACAAAAAATCAAAATAGAAAGAAACAAAAACACAAATAAAATAGAAAGAAAGAAAGAAGCAAAGAAAGAAAGAAAGAGAAAAGGAAACAAAATATAAAGAAAGAAAATAGAAAGAAAGAAAGAAGGAAACAATATAGAAAGAAAGACAGAAAGAAAGAAGGAAAGAATGAAACAAAATAGAAAGAAAAAAAAGAAAGAAAGAAGGAAACAAAATAGAAAGAAAGAAAAAAGAAAGAAAGAAAGAAAGAAGAAAACAAAATAGAAAGAAAGAAAGAAAGAAGGAAACAATATAGAAAGAAAGAAAGACGGAAACAAAATAGAAAGAAAGAAAGATGGAAACAAAATAGAAAGAAAGAAAGAAAGAAAAAAGGAAACAAAATAGAAAGAAAGAAACAAAATAGAAATAACGAAACAAATAAAGAAAATAGAAAGAAAGAAAGAAAGAAACAAATAAACAAGAAAGAAAGAAAGAAAGGAAGAAAGAAAGAGTGAAAGAAAGAAAGAAAAGAAAGAAAAAAAGAAGAAAAAAAGAAAAAGAAAGAAATGAGACGAGTACTCGACAATAAAAATGGAAGATGTTTTGGAGAAAAAATCGCGAAAAGCAAAATTCATTTTATGGAGGAAGTGACGCAAAGATGCCGAAGTAGAAATGGCCTATGAAACAAGATAAAATTGTCTAAACAGCAGAAATCGAAGGGTGGAAAATTAATTTTTGAAAGAAACATCAAAAGAAAAGGAAGATGAAGATGAAATTAAGGGACAAATTTAAGAAATGTGGGTGTGTAATCGGGAAAGAAATGGGAAATAAAAGAAACATAAAAAAAACAGGAATGAAAAAAGTGAAACGATTTTTACATTAAAGTTTTGACAGAAAGAAACAAAGAGGGAAGGAGTTCATGTCAGAGAAAGAGAGGACGATAGTAAAAATAGAAAGAGAGGATGGTGGTAGAAAGAAAGAAACAAAGAAAGAAACAAAGAAAGAAACAAAGAGGGAAGGAAAGAAAAGAGGACGGAAAAAAAAAAGAGAGGAAAAAGAAAGAAAGAAAGAAACAAAGAAAGAAACAAAGAAAAAAAGAGAAACAAAATAGAAAAGAAAGAAAAAGAAAGAAAGAAAGAAAGAAAAAAAGAAAGAAAAAAGAGGGAAGGAGTAGAAAAAGAGAGGAAAGTAAAAATAGAAAGAGAGGATGGTGGTAGAAAATAAGAAAGAAAAGAAATAAAGAAAGAAATAAGAAAAAGAAAAGAGGAAAAAAAGAAAGGAACAAGAAAGAAAGAAAGAAACAAAGAAAGAAACAAAGAGGGAAGGAGTTCATGTCAGAGAAAGAGAGGACGATAAAAATAGAAAGAAAAAAAAGAAAAGAAAGAAAGAAAGAAACAAAGAGGGAAGGAGTTCTCAGAGAAAGAATAAAAATGGAAAGATGGATTTGGAGAAAGAAAAAGGAGTTCATGTCAGAGAAAGAAAAGTTCATTTTATGGAGGAAGAAAGACGAAAGAAACAAAGAGGGAAGGAGTTCATGTCAGAGAAAGGCCGATGAAAAGAAGATGGTGGTAGAAAGAAAATTGTCAAAACAGCAGTAGAAAAATAGAAAGAATGGTGGTAGGAAAAGAAAGAAAGAAAGAAAGAAAGAAAGAAACAAAGAGGGAAGGAGTTCATTGAGAAAGAGAGGACGATTGAAAAATCAAAAGAAAAGGGTAAGAAAGAAAGAAAGAAATTAAGGACAAATTTAAGAAAAAAAATGAAAAGAGGTGTGAAAGGGGTCTGAAACAAAGAGGGAAGGAGTTCATGATGGGACAATAAAATAGAAACATAAAAGTGGTGCTAAGAAACAGGAAAGAAAGAAAGAAAGAAACAAAGAAAATGTCAGAAAAAGAGAGGACGATTTTAAAATTAAAGAGTTTTGACAGAAAGAAACAAACAAAGAGGGAGGGAGTTCATGTCAGAGAAAGAGAGGACGATAGTAAAAATAGAAAGAGAGGATGGTGGTAGAAAGAAAGAAAGAAAAAACAAAGAAAGAAAGAAAGAAAGAAACAAAGAGGGAAGGAGTTCATGTCAGAGAAAGAGAGGACGATAGTAAAAATAGAAAGAGAGGATGGTGGTAGAAAGAAAGAAAGAAAGAAACAAAGAAAGAAACAAAGAGGGAAGGAGTTCATGTCAGAGAAAGAGAATGAAAGAAAGAGTGAAAATGAGGAAAAAGAAATAAAGAAAAATAATTATGAATGACGATAAAATAAAGGAAGAAATGAAAGAAATTAATGAAATATGAAAGACAATCAAAGGAATAAAGAAAAAAGAGAAAACAGAGAAAAAATAATGAGTGAAAAAAAAATCAATGTGAAAGATGTTACAAACTGAAAGAAAGAAAGAATTTCTTTCATTCTTTCAATTTGTAACTTTGTAATGAAAGAAAAAAGAAAAAAAGTGCTTGGGAGAGATGTAAAAAAATTAAAAGGACGACAGAATGGAATAAAAAAGATAATGAAGGAAATAGAAGGAAGCAGATAAAGAAATATACCTTGGAAAAGAAAGAAAGAAAGAAAGAAAGAAAGAAAGAAAGAACGAGAAGATAGTAGAAATAGAAGGAAAGATAGAACGATTACTGGAATAGAAAGAAAGAGAGGACAAAAGTAGAAAGAACGAAAGAGAGGACGATAGTAAAAATAGAAAAAAGAACAATAGTAAAAATAGAAAGAGAGGATGGTGGTAGAAAGAAAGAAAGAAAGAAAGAAAGAAAGAAAGAAACAAACAAAGAAACAAAGAGAAACTAAGGAAAATGTAGAAGAGAAAAAGAATAAAAGGATGAAAATTAATTAGAACGAAAGCTACAAACAGAAAAAATCAAAATGCATCAAGAGGAATCAAATAGAAAGAAAGAAAGAAAGAAAGAAAGAAAGAAAGAAAGAGGGAAAATGAAGGTAGAAAGTAAAAGAAAGAGGGAAAAAAAGGTATGAAAAAAAAAAGACAAAAAAGAAAAAAAAATGGGATGAAAAAAAGTTACAAAAAAAAAAAGAAAATGAAAGGAAAAATGGGAGAAAAAGAAAAAAGAAAGAAAGAAAAAAGAATGAAAAAAAGCATATAAAAAATAAAGGAAGGAGAATGAATCAATAAAGAAAAAAAAAAAGAAAGAAAGAAAGAAAAAAAAAAAAAAAGAAAGAAAATGGAAGAAAAGCATAAGAAAAATAAAAAGAAAGGAAAGAAAAAGAAAATAGGATAAAGAAACAAAAAAAATTTGCAAAAAGAACCATAAAGAAAGACAGAAAGAAAGAAGAGATTAACTACCGAAAAGAAACACAGACAATGTTATAAAAAAGAAAGAAAGAAAACAAAAAAGAAAGAAAGAAAAACTAAAGGTAAAGAAAGAAAGAAAGAAAGAAAGAAAGAAAGAAAGAAAGAAAGAAAGAAAGAAAGAAGGTATTAGATAGGACAAAGAAACAAAAACAAAAATATAAAAAGAATGAAAGAAAAGCGAAAGGGAAAGAAAGAAAGAAAGAAAGAAAGAAAGAAAGAAAGAAAGAAAGAAAGAAAGAAAGAAAGAAAGAAAGGGATTATTTAAGATAAAGAAATAAAAACAAAGAAAAAAGAGAAGAAAACGAAATTTTGGATCTAATAGATGAAACAATTGATAACAGTAACCTTAAAGAACGGACACAAGAGAGGTGGAGGGGGTGTAATTGAGAGAGAGAGAGAGAGAGAGAGAGAGAGAGAGATAGTGAAATAGAGTGTCAAAATATAAAAAAAGAATATGAAAGTATATCAAGAAAGGGAAAGGGCTATTGAGGTTAAAGTGAGAAAGAGAGAAGGGGATGAGTAAAGGAAAGATAAAAGGAAAAAGAAAAGGAATATAGAAGTAAGAGAGGAAGAAAAATATTTTGATTGGCTCGGCAATAATTAAATATAATGAACTTAATTCTGATTGGTTATCATCAGTCGCTGATAAATGACGCCATTTTAGATTACTCATCATTTCTGGTTTCTTAACGTGGCCATATTCATTCGCGGGTCTCCACTGGACAGCGCCTTAACCCATAACCTGCCATGAGCCCTATTTGGGGATCTGTTAAAATTAAACTCACTACATGTTATTCCTTGTATTTACATTGAATTGCTTACATAAATTGCATTTGCAGAGGTATATTTTACAACACTTAGCCTTTAAAGTTTTTATTATTAGCCATAAGAAGAAACTTTCTATCGTAATTTTACATTTCACGAGTAGAAAAATAATGACTATTTTGAAAAGTATTTTTTTTATTATTTCTAATCAATATTATTTTTTGATGTTTTATACACATATAATTGATGTTCTAGTTTCTATAAAAATGACAATGGTAACTACTGAAATTAAGCATAAGGAATAAATAAATTCCTAAGTCAGGGCCAAAAATGCGCATTAAAAAAATTTGGCATTTAACGGGTTAATAAGATCAGTAAACAGAAATCCGAGTCGTGAGTAATTGATTATCGAACACGCTTCGATTTCAACAAGCAACTTGGGGATTTTGATCATTAATCGAAACTGCTTAACACTTTTGCGCAGAAATTGATGATTAAATATTGTTTATGCGCAGAAATTGATGATTAAATATTGTTTATGCGCTATTTATTATATAGAACAGAGAGATATTTCAGTTTGAATTGGCTAGATGTAGCCGTAAGTTCGATGCTAGCAGTCTCTTTTCTCGCAATTCTCGCTTGTGGAACTCCATGTTTCCAGCCAACTTTAATCCGCAAAAATTTTAAATGCAATGCCAGTCGCTATCTACTGTCCTCCTGATTACTCTTTCCTCTTCCTGCACATTATTAATGTTACTGTTCCTAATTCTTCCACGCCATGTAAGTTCTTGCGTCTTAGTAGCTTTACTGCCTTGAATGGGGTGATAACGTTAAAAAAATAGAACTAAACTAATAAAAAGAAGACAAAATTACACTTAACGTAAATCGAAAAAGAAAGAGTTAGTAGCAACAAAAAAAGAAAAGGTGACTAGTTTCGTTCTTCGCTTTCAGAGCTCAATGGAGGACAAAATAGAGTATGCACATTTGCAAGATTAATAAAAACCAAGATACACACACACACACACACACACACACATATATATATATATATATATATATATATATATATATATATATATATATATACCGTATATTTCCGTGTTTAAGGCGATCTTTAGTTAAGACGAGGTCAAAAAATAAAGCAAATTCTCATGAATTTGGCATATAAAGACAAGATGATGGGGTAGAGAAGAAAAGCAAGGGTATTTTAAATATATCGATTGGTGGTTAATTGAAATTCTTCTTCTTCTTCTTCCTCCTCCTTATTCTTCTTCTTCTTCTTCTTCTTCTTCTTCTTTATTCTTCCTTCTTCCTTTATATCCCTTCCTCCTTTCTACAGCGAACGTCATCCTTTTGTTTATTTACTTTTTGAAAATAATAATACAGCCATCGTTGGATAAAAATCGCCTGAGGACACCGTAAAGTTGAAACCAAGGTTTAGCAATATTCAACTGACCTCTTGATTTTTAAGTATATATATATATATATATATATATATATATATATATATATCCCATCTGACATTTTAGAACTTGCTGGATGATCTACCCTCCCGCCGACTGTGTGGGTTTTGTTTGCTTGTCAAATTGAACACACCCGGTGGTATATAGCGTATTCATCTTATTACAAGTCACTGGCTACCTGATGATTGTGTGAAAGCATAGGAAACTAATAGTAGTGGCCAGTCATTGCCGACCTGGTTATTTGAATTACTATATATATATATATATATATATATATATATATATATATATATATATATATATAAAGTCTTTGGTTGTAATGTGGATTTTTTTTTTTTTAAATATTATGCTTTTTCCATAATTTTGCTACACGGGTTTACGGTCTCACGATCTTCACCAGGCAAAGAGTGGATATTTCCACATATTATTGAAAGGAATTAATTTTTCTTATGTTTCTCGATGTTAAACATTCTCGATATTGGACATTCTCTTTTTGTGTGTTAGTGACCGAAATGTCTTTCATTCATATATATATATATATATATATATATATATATATATATATATATATTATATATATATATATATTATATATTATTATATATATATATATATATATATATATATATATATATATATATGCATCGTGGCATTTACTATACAGCTGAGAGAGAACAAAAGTCAGTACCGGGGCACATTTCTTAAGGACTATTCCAGTGATACCATCAGGTTCACTTACTTTGTGAGCATTCAGATCAGAGATGATATCAGAGAGCCTCCGTTTTATGTGGAAAATTAGGCATATATACTCCAGAAACATTCAGCTTTATTGATTGAAGAGAGGCGGAATAGAAAACTTACTCTTATTTAATACACTATTACAGAGCCGCCGGTAATCACGACAGCCAATGTTGTCAGATGTAATACGGTACCTCATTCTCCCAGCAAACAGAGACTTAGCTCCTTCAAGGATACGTTTACATTTTATTACGTTCAACCACGAGTAGATGTCTGTTGTGATAGCAACAGTCACGCTAATATATACGCTAATAGTGGTTCCTGTGGGCTATAGCGGCAGAGCATGCTGTATTTCTTTACAATATATTTAGAAATATCATAAAGAAATACACTACCCCAATTGACCCGAATAAAAAAAATCAAATTAATTATCTACTCTAAAAAATTTAAGACAGCCAACCTTATCCTCAAAAACAACAACACACCAGCTAAGTCAAAATTACAACGAACGAACATTAGCTATGAGTTCCTGATCAAACCAAATTCATAAATAATTATATCGGTCACATAACTACATGCCTATCCAGACGCCTTACGTTACACCTATCTGACCATAGTTCTATTAGAACCTATTTAAAAACACAAACTTACCAGACTCCATTTGAAATATACTAGTAGAAAACAAACTTAATAACCTCATCCACCTGTAAAATTTTTTAAAAAATAATGGAAGCTTTAATAATAAAAAAGAAAAAGCCAACTCCTAATATTAACTACGAACAAGGCCACAATGTGCTAACCATGTTAGGAAAATAAAACATCTCTATAACAGACTAAAAACATTCGCATAATACGCATACTCAATTAAACTGAAAAAATAAAAAAAATCCTTGATAATGGCTAAATGTATAGCCGAAATCGCTCGAAAATATAGAAAATTTGGACAGTTTCTACACACTCTGTGTCCAAAAAAGAAAGTTCTTGTGCGAACACAAGAAAAATTAAATAAAAAGCTTAACCATAGTATCTTATCTGTCGTTTTTCATGAAACATACATAAATGAAGGATTGCTGCCTAAATACACAATATATATATATATATATATATATATATATATATATATATATATATATATATATCATTTATTTATTTAAAATATGATTCCAAATAAATGATTTAAATAAATAATTATATTTATGCTCTACTTTTGTATCGAGCACTATTTTTTAAAAATAACTAAAATACTAAGGAATTTGGATTATTTACCTAACCAGTTCCTTCCTATTTTCTATATATTTTTCATATATATATATATATATATATATATATATATAGAGAGAGAGAGAGAGAGAGAGAGAGAGAGAGAGAAAGAGAGAGAGAGGGAGAGATAGAGTGGGAGAGAAATTTATAACTTCATTTCTCTCTCTCTCTCTATATATATATATATATATATATATATATATATATATATATATATAAAAGAGAGACAGAGAATAAATATACAGATAGATAGATAGATAGATAAAGAGAGAGAGAGAGAGAGAGATAGAGCGGGAGAGACTTCACTTCCTCTCTCTCTCTCTCTCTATATATATATATATACATATATATATAGAGAGAGAGAGACAGAGAATAAATATATATATATATATATATATATATATATATATATAGAGAGAGAGAGAGAGAGAGAGAGAGAGAGAGAGAGAGAGGAGGTTTTTACAGATACAGTACAAAGGAACAAAAGGATATTTATTTTGTTTTGTTTTTGGTGACAACTCCATTCTAGACGGTAATGATCATGGCCCTCCACCACTTACTGGCATTTGTTATTTCTTTTTACCGTTTACTATCGCCATACAAGTTCGTCTCCTGTCAACAAACACATTTTCTTTAGTAAGACTTTCGACCACCGATACAGTAGACATTCATTTCACACCTTAAATAACGAGGATCTCTATGCAATATAATGCCTACTTTTCAAAGAAGCATTTGTAATGTTTTAGGTCCTGACCTGGCATCTCGAATTGGTACTTGATACCTCTACAGGTATTCATGCCTACTACCAGATTGGAAATTAGGTCCCATTGTTTTCTATTTGAACTAGCTAAATGTATTTGTATGATTTTTTATTTTTTCGTACTTCTCACCCGTGGAAAACTTTTAAATTGCTTGCTTCCGCTTCCACCTACGATCTTCAAAAATTTAAATGCAATCTTCTGTTTCATCAATCCTGCTCTTTCATTGGCCTTTCTCCTCACTAACTTCTCATTCTCTTTTATTCTCAGTAACACCTTAGTGGCATTAACGCCTTGTTCGGGGTGAAATGAGTTATATATATATAGGCTGTATCTAAGCCGTAAATATTTATTCAAAGATAGCAGACACCTCTATTAAATATTTTAATGATTTTTTTTATCGTGGTGACCTATTTATCTTGGCAGCAAATCTATATTGAGACAATTCATTCTTCACGTTGTCTTGTTATGATTCCTACCTTTCTAATGGCTTCAGTCATTAGCAATAATAAAAGACATTTTTATTAAGCCGCATTCTGTTTATTAATTATTTACACGATTGGGATGATTTTGAATTCGAAGATTTGAGCGTTTGTGTTGTCATGTGAACGTGATGTTATTTGTTTGGGTTTAAAACTACGCCGTGTCACGTGACTATGAGGTAGCGTGATTTCTGAGAAACGCAATACATTCCAGAATGTCTACACTGGAATCATACGGTCTTGTTGATTAATAGCTGATGTAATGAATATGCATACACCTGGGTTCCCCCTCACAGTAATATGATTGGCTGGTGTCAGCCATAAATACAGACTGAAGTGTAGGTACAGGAGCTACGCCTATTGTCTTCGCCTATTGCCTACGCCTATTGCCTACCACTACGACGAGGACCAGTTCATAACGGTTACCTGCTAGATTGTTCTACCCGGTTACAGTAGTCAACAGCCACTTTGCTACTTCGAACAAATATATCCTTTTCCGGGACATATCAATAGCTAACTTAAGTTAATTCAAAAATTTGAAATTTTTACTTTTAATTTATTTATTTGCTTATTTATTTGTTGTGTATTAATGTGTTATTCAAAGAATCTTACTTGAATTTGTCTTTCTGTAGCACGGGTTATCGTCAAGCACTTTGGTCGCTAATATGACAAGTGAGTTTACGAGAAAGCGTTTTTTGTGTATATCCTAAATTAAATGTATATATATATTGTGTTTGTCACATCCTACTCAGATGATAGCTAATTCCCCACACCTTACTTCATTTTTGATGCCGTCCATTTCTTTTCGGCCTTCATCGCTTCTAAAATGATTCTTGATACCAGCATTTTATTTCCTTGTTATCAGGCATATATGACAGATAAACACTCTATCCTTCAGTGGCTTGATTGGATCTACATGTCCTACAAATGTCCTGTTTACGAGCGTTTGCCTTCTTAGTCTAGGTGATTATCTACAAACCAGGTGATCCTAAAATGTTTACCTAAGGTCCACTCTAATACTATTACGCTCCGATTCTGGGGCCAGTCTACGCACGCATACACACAGTCAAACACACACATAGCGGGTGTAAAATCAAAATTGTCCAAATCGTATAACAGCATGAGATAAGTGTTGATATCTAAAGAAAAAACTATAAACTAATTCAGTTTCTTTTTTCCAGGTTTTCAGATAAGACGTTTAACCATTTTGACACCATTTGTCGTAAGGACCACTTCAATCACTTTGAGTTATTCAGCTAGAAAGAGAACAGCTTAAAATCGTTTTGTGTCAGCCCCACTGTCTTCGCAAATGAGCCATACTGAGAGGAAAAGGTAGTCTTTAGTAAAGGTACCAAAATTCATACTCTGGTTTCCATCTTCAAAGTCGATTCAAGAACTATCAAAAGTACGGGGAATATGTTTAAAAACATAGAACGTTTAAAACGTAAAAGTAGAGAGGAAAACTGGATGAAGAGGTCACAACAACAAGAGGGATCATCATTTTAACTTAGAGCTAAATACATTCTTATTGTTCAAAGTAAAGTCCAATAGTGTTATAAAAACCTCGGAGAATTCCTGTAAGATATCTTTAATCATAATCATATACAACGGTTCAAAGCTTCATCTAACAATTGGACAATGTTGGCATTACACGATTTAGTATAAACTGCATCTAGAGATTATATACAAAAGAGATATTGTCAAATATTTTATGTAAAATTCATAGATATGTGTTATCCAATGAAATAATTTGTACTATTATGTATAGCGAGTAAGCATGAAATCAATTAAGTCCCAATTTTCAATTTCAGATTGATATTTAGTATTTTTTCAGTAATTATAGCAATTTGTACTGTCAAGAAATTATTTGCAAGAACTAGAATTTAGTATTATGTCTCGAACTAAAAAATGAAAAGAACAACAATGAATGAAAAGAACTATATAATCAAATAAATTAGCAAAGGAAAGTCTTCGCTTCAAATTTCTAAGGATTTGAAAAGGGATCATCGAACAATCAAGAAAATATGTCAAATGGGAATTCAACCAAGGAAAAAAAGTCTCAGGCTGAATTCAGGAATTTAACAAAGCGAGATCTATCACATATCCGAAGAGAATTAATAAGAAACCCAAATGTGTCAAGTGCGTTCATATTTGAGGCCGCTGGAGCTTCTATGGTGTCAAGGGAAACAAGGTGTAAAGCATTAAGGAAGTTTGCTGATGTAAAAAATCAAATAAAGAAACCTATTTTAACAAAAAACATAAGGAAAGAAGATTGTAGTGGGGAAAAAAATACATGAAAACTGATTTCATTAAAGTGCTTTTTACAGACGAATCAAGAATCACCCTCGATGGGCCCGATGGATGGGCTCGAGTATGGGTTTGCAAGCAACATGACTCAAGAAAAATTTTTAAACGCCAACAAGGTGGCGGTGGGATCATGATATGGGCTGGGATTATTGGTAATGAGCTCATGGGTCCATTTAAACTGAAAGACGGGGTTAAAATGAATTCCAAAAGTTACTGTGATTTTCTAGAGCAATATTTCTTTGAATGGCTTGAGAACCAGTCTTTAGTCAAGCGTTGATCTTTATTCAAGACAACGCATCAATTCATGCATCAAAGTTTACTAAATCCTGGTTGAAAGAAAAGGGATTTGTTGAAGATTCTCTTATGGACTGGCCTTCAAATAGCTGTGACTTGAATCCCATTTAGAACCTGTGGAGCATCCTCAAGAGAGATATTTATTCTAATGGAAGGCAATTCAACAGTAAGTGTGACCTGCAAATCTAACATCAGATGTTGACAATAGGCTGCTAAGAGTTATTGAAAAGAAAGGAGCATTTGTGCAATAAATTTTAGGAGGTTCTTATTATTTTTTATGAATATATCTTTTATTTTTAAAATAAAATGTTTTTTTAATGTTTTCCCTTTAAGAAATTGACGAATTTGTTCTAAAATCTTATTTTTTTACATTAGTTTTACAAGGTATAATAATGTAAAAGTATCAAAATAAATAGTTGCAAATAAACTCTAGTCGCAGTTTATATAGCTGGTAGGAGAAGATGAGAATTCATACTTTCCCCAAGGGCATTAGCAAGTAAATGAATTTAATGGATCCGACTGGAATTCGAACTCGGCTCTCTGATTCCTCAATCCGAGTGGCTATCCATTACTCCACGGTGCCCCCCCCCTTCATTACGAGTTGGTACTGTTTAAATGACGTGCTATCAAGAACCATTCTTTTTATAAGAAGCGCCTCGAATTTCCTCAGACGTATTTTTTACAAGAATATGTTCATATTATCCCTGTGTTTGCTACGAGAATTTTTTCGTGTGTATGTGTTTGTGTTTGTGTGTGTGTCTGTGTGTGTTTGACCGGCAAATGTCTTTATGTATGCACGTTCGTTCGAATACCAATAAAAATTTATACTTCTATGCTCACAAGGTGCCCCATACTGGCCTTATGCCACATCTATAACACGCTTAGACAATCACTATATATATATATATATATATATATATATATATGATTAAAAATATGTATTAATATTGTTATTTTCTTTCTTCTTTTAATGATAATGTTATTAAGCTTATCAGACGATATGAAAAGAATTTACATTAAATAGACAAAACTTGTCTATATTATTTAATGAAACATACATCAATGAATATATGTCTGTGCGTTTGTGTGTGTTATTGTTATTTTTGTTTTTGTTGTTGTCGTTGTGGCTTTTTATCCTACACCATGGATCACTTGATCAGATACACAATATATTTGTAATTTGATCTTAGCAGATGGCGTTTGTTACTTTTTCACAACGTATTTGGCGCTAAAAGTCTGTTCATCGTTTCTCTTAAGCCTTTTCTCTATTTCCCGCCAAGCATTTCGTGTTATTGAGTTCTCTGTGTGGCATGCGAAAGGATCAACATGAGCAGTCATTTTGTTGGTGCAACTTTGACAGATTCACCTGTCACAAAGAACTGCTTTGTTTTTCTGGCCGACCACGGCAGCCAACACTATTCAGCTAACTACAGTAGTCTTCATTCTAACGCGAGTTAATTCCGTTTAGTGCCCACATCCCTAGTTATAGGTAGAATAGCATGAGAGATTGGGTCCTATAGCCTTGGATGGCAACCAGTCTAGAGATAGACCCCGAATTCAAACCGCCTTGTAGGTCCTGCTTCTTTAAGCAAAGGTTAGAAGAAGGTAACGTTAAAAAGAGATCCACCTCTGAGATGAGAAACAGGGTAACCTCCACATCCCCTGTGCAAAAGGAATCGGCAAGCTATTGCATTATTGTACGTTCAATGTCACCATAAATTGCAATTCTGAGATGGAGGGGAATAGTAACACTAGCAGCGCAAAATGCACTAACTGAATACAATCAATGAATGAATTGCCCATACCAGAGGGTGGCAAACATTTTTTTTATCGAAAGCTGCATAATTGTTGGCCCTACGTAAAGCGGGTCCGATCACAATAACAATTCAAGTTTCACAATGACAATATAAATAACAATCCTACTTGCACATGTTATTTGTACAATTATTTGCTCATTAGAAACATTTTGTGAACAGACTGCACAAACGTTTGGGAAATTACTTTAATATTTAATACGTTTATTTTTAAGATTTGATAAATATTGTAAGATGTTTATAACGAAGTGCAGAATTGATATCCTATATTAGTTCTGTGTATGACGATAAACTACATCCATCAGCAAGACCTCTGATCAGGAGATTGGAGATTTTGGGGAACGTTGAATCACCTCTTAATTGCTCTCCTTCCCAACTCAATCCTGACCCGAGGTGGTAGCACCTGTGACCGGACATTTGGCCGACAGACATTTCACAGACGGACATTTTGCCGAAAGACATTTTGCCGAAAGACATTTTGCCGAAAGACATTTGCCCGAACGGATATTTGGCCGAGAGACATTTGACTGAACGGACATTTCACCAAAAAAGTACAAGTAAAAATAGTACCAAGCAATACTTTAAGTATTTTAATTAGTAGTATTATAAGGTAGAATAGGACTAATCATTACCACTGAATTTCAAGTGATTAAATTACTAAATCTAAATTTAAAGTTTATTTTTATTTTAATATTTGTTTATTGAAATGAGTATCTTAAAAATTTGTGCGTGCATTTGGGTAAAAAATAGCACCTAATTATTTAAATTCGTACTTAACAGTAAGATAAAAGCCAGTTAATCCCTTTAAGATTATGATCATTAAAAGCGAAACTGAAAGATCTTTCATATCGTAAAAGCTTAAGATTTTTGCTGTAGTAAAATGTGCTTTTTCTCAAAATACTTATCTTACAGTAATATTTGAAGAAAAATATAATATATACAGAATAGATTGAAAAAACAAACTGTCAAAAAGAAGATAAATTATAAATTAATACAGTAAATAAATATAGATATACGCAGCAGATTAAGATAAAAAGTGTGACATAGATGTAAGTACGCCACTACATTTTCGGCTAAATGTCCATTCGGTTAAATGTACGTCAGCCAAATGTCCGGGTACTGGTATCACGTGTTAGGATCCCATCTATGGGTTAAATAGTTAACTCCCAAACTGTAGTCAAAACACTATGAAAATATAAAAATACATTTTTATAGCAAAATTACCTACAATACATTTTATCTGTAGTTGAAGCCATGCAATTGCGTTCAAAATATTTTTACTTGAAGCCATAAAATTGTGTTTAAAATATTTAAATTTCGGTATTATATAACCCTTAGAGGTTGATATGGCACTAAAAAATATCAGCCAACCAACCAGGCATCTAGATCCCTACGTCAGTTTACACTGCGTCGATGATTGAGCAATGACATTGCAAACTGTGGGACGTGACAACCCAGTTGCATGTTGTAGTAGAGTGGGGGAAATAAATATTCGTACACATACAAGTTTTTAATTTATTGTATTTCCCAACTAATGAATAAACATACTTTTCATATAATTAACTGTGCATAATAACTAAAAATGCATAGAAAAGAGAAAAAAATTGTTTTAATAGAAATAAATCCCATTTATCCATTTTAAGGGGGGGTATTAGTACAAAGCAAATTTCAGATTTTAAAACTTTTCAATCTCTTTAATACTCTAGATTATTCAAGTGGAATATTCTAGAATGTTCTAATAATGTTATCCATAGTTAATTTTAGCTTAAAAAAATGCAAACAAAACATACTGTAATTGATATTCGTGCAAGAAGGTTTTCATCATAGCAAGAGGTGAAGAAATGACAAATTCACAAAAAGAACTGATTGTTAAGCTCTGGAATGAAGGTAAAAGTTACAGGGAAATCTCAGACAACCTGAATATTCTATTTTCTACCATTAGTTCATTCATTGTAAGATATTTAAAAAAAAACTCAAAATTGTTGAAAACCAAAGAACATGTGTTCCATGGAAGATTTCTTCAAGATCTTCGAGGGAAATAATGCATCAAATTAAACAAAATTCAATGGTTACTCATCAAGAGTTGCAGGATGATTTGCTTTCATCAGGAATCTGTGTCATTAAACGTACAATAAGCAATGAAATTCATCGAAACAATCTAAAGTCACGCTCCCCTCCGAAAACTCCACTGCTATTTAAAAGACACAGAGATGCCAGATTGAAATTCATTCGTGAACATAATGATAAGGAAAAATCATATTGAGAAAGAGTATTATGAACAGATGAAACCAAAATTTAATTGTTTGGACGTAATTCTTGAAATCATGTATGGAGAAAAGGTGACGATGCCTTCAAACAAAAGAACACAGTTCCAGAAGTGAAATTTGGTGGTGGCAGCATCATGGTTCTGGGATGTTTTTCTGCAAAACATACTAACAAAATATCAGTAATAGATGATGGAATAATTGCTTCAGCATATCAAAATATTTTGGAAGCAAATTTAAAGATTTCTGTTGAATATCTTGAAATTCTTCCTGATAGGATCTTCCAAAAACATAATGATCATAAACACACTGCAAAATCTACAAAGAAATGGCTTGCTAAAAATAATGTAAATATCATGAAATAGGCAAGTGATTCCCCAGATTTAAACCCAATTGAGCAACAGTGTCCTTATTTGAAAAATTCAAATCTAAACGAGAGCTCCAACAAACAACCCGGATCTGAAGACCATATGCGAAGAAGAATGGAAGAAAATACCAACTAAAATTTGCAAATCATTGAGAACTACAAGAAGAGGTTGGTTGCTGTAGAAGTGAATAATAGCTATTCTACAAAGTATTGAATGAAGATTATGTAGTCTTTTTTTTTTGTATTGTACGAATACTTTTTTCACCCATTAAAATGAATAAATGGGATTTATGTCTATTAGGTTGGTGAAAAAATAATGTTGTTTTTTGACGTTCAACTTATTTTTGCACCAACCTAATATTAAATCATTTTTTTCTGTTTTCTATGCATAATTAGTTATTATGCATCAGTTAATTATATGAAAAGTATGTTTATTCATTAGTTGGAAATACAATAAATTAAAATTTGTATGTCTACGAATATTTGTCCCCACCCCACGCATAACATATATATATATATGTATATAACACGAGACGCTCATTTTGTAGGAAGTAAGTTTTTTCAGAACTGGGGTTCGATATTAAATAGTTGCATGTTTGTTTCCTTTGTTGCCGTTTTTAATAGATGTCTATTTTATGCAACCTGGATTGATTGATTTGTCTGTTTAACAGCGTATCAACACCTTGTGGGTCATTTAAAGCCGAAATTTACTTTTCTTGGAAGTAATAAAAATATATGTGTTATTCTGTTTTCACAATTGAATACATGGTAGATAATACTCAGCTTTTGTATTAATACATGTTTGTGAGGACATGATTTCTAGAGGTGAGACATGTGTGTTTTTTGTTGTATTTTGTTGAAGATATTTTGGAATACAGAATTTATAGGATATTATATGGATTAATGCCATGAAAGACTTCTTCCATGTTGGTTGGTTGATAGTATTTTAGACGGATTTAGGTGAAGTCGCTACAATTCGTTAGTCTGTGTGTATTGTTCGTAATCTTACTATAAATATGAATTGGTTGGAATTTTTTATATAAAAATATATTTTACTATAAAAAATATATTTTATACTTCCATAGTGCTTTGTTTTTGTTTCGGGGTTCACTATTTGCCCATAGCCGGGACCCTAACAGGTGCTACCACCCTGGGTCAGGGTGGACCTGAGAACATCAGCAATTAAGAGGTGGTTCTACGCACCTGAAAACCTTCAATCTCACGATCAGAGAACTTGCTTCTGGCTGTAGTTTATCGTCATACCCAGAGCATGGAGCTAAAAAATCTATTAATGGATATTTAAAAATTAATGTTTGTTATTTTCTTGTGGGGTTGCATAAAATCCTGAGACGGACCGCATGTTACCTGTAGGTCAACCAACTTTTCAGCCTATTCTTGAGAATTGTTAAGAGAGATCTACGCATGCGTCCTAGTGGCTTTATCGCCATGCTTGGTGTGAAATAAAAAATACTTAATATAAATTGAAACCTATATTTTAATTTTTGAAACCAATAAATTTATTTTTAATGGTAGCCATTAAATTCAAAACCATTTTTTAAAAACTTTTATATATCCCATAACGAAAAAAAAAACACCCAAGAAAATATCTAACAAGAAAATGAAGAACTTAATGATACCTACACCTTTATACAAATTAATTGAAACAAACACTCTAGTTTCCTTTCTTTCACGATACGGTCAGTGTTAGACCCACTGGTTTGACAGGGTGTAATCGATTTTCCGTAGATTAGGTCATTTGCAGTGGTGTGCAGTAATATGAATCTATTTTCGGAGTGTATGATGAAATTTGTTTGGTATTGAAAAATATTGCGTCATCCGTGTTTGCATCAGATTTTCATCACGCTCAGACACTATTGTCTCGACTGTCAATTAGTTGTCCTACGGTCATTGTCTGCGATGGACGTTACTCCAAGCAAGCGTACGACAATTCTAACACTGCACGAACAGAATGGCAAACCTTACCGATGAGAAAATCAAAGTACTATAGATTGGCCCGGAAATTCTCCAGATTTAAATCCAATCGGGAATCTGTGGTCAATCTCCAAGGAACGACTTCATGGGATGGATATACAAAGTACTGACATCTGCACTGGGTCATGTTTCATTGGAAAAAAACGAAAAAAACTAAATAATAACATAATTATTCGTTTTGTTTCAATTAATTTGCATAAGGGTGTATTTACACTTATATATATATATATATATATATATATATATATATATATATATATATATATATATATATACACATTTATATTGGTAAAACTGTTGTCCTCCTCTTTATTGTCACGTTCACAACATTTCTGTCTTTGTACGCTTCTGGTCTTCTTCAGGGAATATTTATTTGAATTTCGAACCGAACACAGACTTGTCAGTCTCTATGTTGGCGTTTCTGAAGTTTGGTTCGATGACATTTGTGTAGATGTCCATTCCATGTTCATTTCCTGAAATGGCCTAACACAAAACCTTCACATTCTGGGTCGCTAGGTAAAGTCACTGAGAATCTGTTCCATTTGATCTACCCACCGATTGCAAATATTGTGAAAGACTTTAGCAAAGGTTGTGTTCTTTCTTCTTTTCTTTTCTTTTTTTTTTTTTTTGGAAGGTGAATATAAAATGCGGAGAACAGTCCGAACAATGTAAATAGTTATAACTCCTCATCTCAAAAATATAGACATTAATGATATCTTTTGTGTCATTCGCAGACAGTAATGACTGTTTAACTGTATCACAACTCCTCAGTGCGACTAGACATCCGAATTCTTCAAGCCCGGATCGAAACCCAAACCGATCAGACAGAGTTTCTACCCCTGAGCTATCTTCATTCGACAGAGAGAAACAACTTAATCTAGCGTATTGTTTTTATGAATGTAAAAACAAATGCCAATCAGCCGGAGAGTTTCAATTCATTTTATTTTGAAGAGCTTTGCATTAACGCAGGTGGCTGTTGTTTATAGAATTAGCTTATCACTCTACAGTGCTCAACTGAAATATATTTTCAAGAGCTAAATTTTAAAAGGTACGTTTTGGAAATGCTATTTGGCGCCAACGTCTCATGAATTCACATAAATTCTTCTGTCTCCCTGAAATACATTATTTTATTGTCCTTTCTTCTCACTCATCTTCTTATTGTCTTTCACTCTCAGTGACCAACTTGCGTCTTAGTGGCATTATCGCAATAATTAAAATGATCTGCTTAAAAACATTCTCCGACAAATAGTAAATATATATGCAGACGATGCCATGATTTGTAGAACCAGCAAAGACTTTGATAACCAGAATCTGGCAGCTGTTTTCTTATCTAATCTTGCTCGCACTGCAACATGAGGGTGGAGTAAAGAACTGGCTTGAAACAGTACCTTCAAAGCTAGGATACTAATATTTAATCACCCCAAAGCCGCGCCAGATTTTCCTTCAGTTATAAACAACGATTGTACTCTCAAGAAACACTTCTTGTCTGGCATGTCTATTGGGACTCAGGTTCACTCTCGAGTCTCCTTGACTGGAATGTCTATTCGAACTCAGGTTCTCGCAATAGACTCCTTGTCTTGGATGTATATTGGAACTCACACTCACTCTAAAGACTCTTTATCTGGGATGTCTATTGGGACACAGGTTCACTCTAGAGTCTCCTTGACTGGAATATCTATTGGGACTCAGGTTCTCGCAACAGACGTCTTGGATGTCTATTGGGACACAGGTTCACTCTAGAGTCTCCTTGCCTGGAATGTCTATTGGGACACAGGTTCACTCTAGAGTCTCCTTGCCTGGAATGTCTATTGGGACACAGGTTCACTCTAGAGTCTCCTTGCCTGGAATGTCTATTGGGACACAGGTTCACTCTAGAGTCTCCTTGCCTGGAATGTCTATTGGGACACAGGTTCACTCTAGAGTCTCCTTGCCTAGAATGTCTACTGGGACTCAGGTTCTCGCAATAGACTCCTTGTCTTGGATGTCTATTGAGACACACACTCACTCTAAAGACTCTTTATCTGGGATGTCTATTGGGGATCGGGCTCCCGCAATATATTCCTTGTCTTGGATGTCTAATGGGACCCTGGCTCGCTCTAGAGATTCCTTGTCTGGGTTGTCTATTGGGACACTCTAGACCTCTGGTGAAATTCCTATATACAATCCATTTCTAAAGACGCTGTCAAAATAGACTGCTGTCAAAATAGACTGTCTTCTGATCTGTCTCTACTCCAGAAACCAAAGATTAGCATTGCTGACTTGTCCTCTTCTTTTCAGCTTCAAAAGCGTTTGCTCAGACATGTGGGTGATGAATTAGGGTTAGGGTTTCGACCCTTTCTCATTTAACAATCTCATTTCCCACAGATGGAACGTTGCTAGCCTCTCGCGGCTCTAGTGCTGTTTTCATGGTAGATGTTTGGGTGAACAATATTCCTTGTTTTCACAAGTCCTCAGACACATCCACTCCTAAGACCCCCCCCGCCATACCACGTACATTAAATCGACTCATCTCCATACCATTCATAATCCACTAGTAAGAGTTCAAAGCTTATTACAAACTGTTGCAATCCTCTTGCTTCCTGGTCACTTTTCAAACTTTCAAATAGCGTTTGCTCCTTTAGACATGTGGGTGATGAAACAACAATTAAAATGGGTTGAAGGTTTTTCAGACTTTTCATTTTCTTTTCTTATTTTATTTTTTTTGTCATGCTGAGAATAACACATTTTCGAAAACAGGAAAATCAAACATTTTTGATTTCTTTTTTCGATACAGTCGAAGAAAATCAAACATTTAGATGCTTAGCGTGAAATTAAGTTTTGTGCGCTAATGTAGATTTGTTCTTGTCAAATAAAAAGGTATTTTTCTGGTGACATCTGGAAATCGGTGAAACATGAAAAAGTTAAAACAAAAACAAAAAAAAATCCGTATTTTCCATACCGGCGCCATCAGAAAAAAAATAATTTTATTTCGCAAGAACAAATCCAAGATTAAACGAGACGAATCGTGATTAACGTTAAAGAAGTAAGCGGGGTTTTGTTTTGTTTTTTGTTTTTTTGTTTTGCTTTTTTCGATTTCAACTCTATCGTTATAGAAATCTGATTTTAACTCATTTCAACTTGGTTTATATTAGCATTTATTTATGATTAACTTTTTATTTGTTCATGCTTTTTCCTTTTTAATTTCTGTTGTTTCCTCTTACAGTCTGTGACGGAGAAGTAGAGATTTACTTGACCCCAATGAGTCAGGTTGTGACACAAGGTCAGTTTTTAACGTAGGGACCCGAGTGTTTTCACTCGGGTCGCTGGTCTAAGCTGGTCAGAGCTTGCTCAAGCTGGTCAGAGCTCGTCGAAGCTAGCTGGTCTTAGCTGGCCATAGCTTGTCCAAGCTGGTCAGAGCTGGTCTTAGCTGGTCATAGCTTGTCCAAGCTGGCCATATCTCCTCTGAGCTATGAATAGCTGGTCTTAGCTGGTCATAGCTTGTCCAAGCTGGTCAGAGCTCATCTACGATAGCTGGTCTTAACTGGTCAAAGCTTGTCCAAGCTGGTCTTAGATGGTCATAGCTTGTCCAAGCTGGTCAGAGCTCATCTAAGCTAGCTGGTCTTAACTGGTCATAGATTGTCCAAGCTGGTCAGAGCTCATTGAAGCTAGCTGGTCTTAACTGGTCATAGCTTCTCCAAGTTGGTCCGAGCTCATTGAAGCTAGCTGGTCTTAACTGGTCATAGCTTGTCCAAGCTGGTCTTAGATGGTCATAGCTTGTCCAAGCTGGTCAGAGCTCATCTAAGCTAGCTGGTCTTAACTGGTCATAGCTTCTCCAAGCTGGTCGGAGCTCATTGAAGCTAGCTGGTCTTAACTGGTCATAGCTTGTCCAAGCTGGTCATAGCTCCTCTGAGCTATGAATAGCTGGTCTTAGCTGGTCATAGCTTGTCCAAGCTGGTCAGAGCTCATCTAAGCTAGATGGTTTTAACTAGTCATAGCTTGTCCAAGCTGGTCTTAGATGGTCATAGCTTGTCCAAGCTGGTCATAACTCCTCTGATCTATGAATAGCTGGTTTTAGCTGGTCATAGCTTGTCCAAGCTAGGCATAGCCGTGATATCCCCTGACCTGCATCAGGTAAGTGACGGAGAAGTACAGGGTGATTGAAAAGTAACTCCCTATTTTATGTATGATGAACTCTCCCGTCTTGTAAAAATTATAGTTAGAGCGGAGAGTCTATCATCATAAAATAGGAGGTTACTTTTCAATCACCTTGTACTTCCTCTTGCGCCAACTGACACCCAACCTATTCGTTGTCGTTTAGCTTCATGCAAAATAGGGTAAGTTGGTAAAACAGACACCAAGGCTACTTTGTGCCGTCTCATTGGAACTTTCTTCTTATCAATGAAATAGGATAATTCAAACCAGTGTAAGTGGCATGGTGAGTCTTAGTCGTGAAGGTATAATCTGGTAGAACTAAAAGATTTAGTTCATCTGAACATTTTCCATGGAAATAGCTATAGAGTAGCGAAACGCTTGTGACATGTCGTCTGTGAAAAAAGTTGTAGAGTGGAAAAAAATTTGTCACCCACAGGACACCTTTGGACTCTATCAAGACTTGAAAGTGAAGACTACATATTGTGTAAAAATGTAAGATTTTACACAAACGATTCTGATTAAAGATGGCAAATTACACACAATATATAATGTTTTTAATTGAATATTTTATATTTAAAAACTATTTTTGATTGCTTAATTCAAGTTGTCATCTTTTATAAAATTAATTTTGTCATTTTAAATGCCATCTATTCTACATTTGAAATCAATTTTGGCGTGTCATAAAGATGAACTAACCTAATTTTTAAGTGCGACCTTACTTTATCTTGTTACGCTAGATGTCGCACAGAAGAAATCCCACACATTTTAAGGGCCACCTTACCTTACCTTACCTTGTTCCTCCACACGTCGCAGAGCAGAGACCCACAATTTTAATAAGCTACCTTAACTTACCTTATCTTGCTACTCCAGACGTCGCACAGAAGAGACCCATAATTTTCAGGTGCCTCCTTACCTTACCTAGTTACTCTTTAAAACGTCGCACAGCATTGACCCAAAATTTTTAGGAACTAGCTTACCTTACATTCTTTCTCCAGACTTCGCACAGCGGAGTCCCACAATTTTTAACGGGTTACCTTACCTCACTTTTGACCTCCAAACGTCGCACAGCACTGACACTTTTTTTAAGGGCGACCTTAACTTACTTTCTTCCTCCAGACATCGCAGAGTAGAGACCCACAATTTTTAAGGACTACCTTACCTTACCTTACCTTGTTTCTCCAGACGTCACACAGCAGAGACCCACAATTTTTAAGGACTACATTACCTTACTTTACCTTGTTCCTTCAAACGTCGCACTGGAGAGACCCACAATTTTTAAGAGCTACCTTACCTTAGATTACCTTGTTCCTCCAAACGTCGCACAGGAGAGACCCACAATTTTTAAGGACTAACTTACCTTACATTGTTCCTCCAAACTTCGCGCAGGAGATACCCACAATTTTTAAGGACTAACTTACCTTACCTTACCTTGTTCCCCCAAACGTCGCACAGGAGAGACCCACAATTTTTAAGAGCTACCTTACCTTAGATTACCTTGTTCCTCCAAACTTCGCGCAGGAGAGACCCACAATTTTTAAGGACTAACTTACCTTACCTTACCTTGTTCCTCAAAACGTCGCACAGGAGAGACCCACAATTTTTAAGAGCTACCTTACCTTAGATTACCTTGTTCCTCCAAACGTCGCACAGGAGAGACCCACAATTTTTAAGAGCTACCTTACCTTAGATTACCTTGTTCCTCCAAACGTCGCGCAGTAGAGACCCACAATTTTTAACGACTAACTTACCTTACCTTACCTTGTTCCTCCAAACTTCGCACAGGAGAGACCCACAATTTTTAAGGACTAACTTACCTTACCTTACCTTGTTCTTCCAAACGTCGCACAGGAGAGACCCACAATTTTTAAGAGCTACCTTACCTTAGATTACCTTGTTCCTCCAAACGTCGCGCAGGAGAGACCCACAATTTTTAAGGACTAACTTACCTTACCTTACCTTGTTCCTCCAAACGTCGCACTGGAGAGACCCACAATTTTTAAGAGCTACCTTACCTTAGATTACCTTGTTCCTCCAAACGTCGCACAGGAGAGACCCACAATTTTAAGAGCTACCTTACCTTAGATTACCTTGTTCCTCCAAACTTCGCGCAGGAGAGACCCACAATTTTTAAGGACTAACTTACCTTACCTTACCTTTTGTTCCTCCAAACGTCGCACAGGAGAGACCCACAATTTTTAAGAGCTACCTTACCTTAGATTACCTTTGTTCCTCCAAACGTCGCACAGGAGAGACCCACAATTTTTAAGAGCTACCTTTTTAGATTACCTTGTTCCTCCAAACGTCGCGCAGTAGAGACCCACAATTTTTCCTAACTTACCTTACCTTACCTTTGTTCCTCCAAACTTCGCGCAGGAGATACCCACAATTTTAAGGACTAACTTACCTTACCTTTTGTTCCCCAAACGTCTTACCTTTACCTTGTTCCTCCAAACTTCGCGCAGGAGAGACCCACAATTTTTAAGGACTAACTTACCTTACCCTCAAAACGTCGCACAGGAGAGACCCACAATTTTTAAGAGCTACCTTACCTTAGATTACCCCTCCAAACGTCGCACAGGAGAGACCCACAATTTTTAAGAGCTACCTTACCTTAGATTACCTTGTTCCTCCAAACTTCGCGCAGTAGAGACCCACAATTTTTAAGGACTAACTTACCTTACCTTACCTTTGTCCCTCCAAACTTCAAAACAGGAGAGACAGGACTAACCCTTTACCTTTTCCCCCAAACGTCGCACAGCCCACAATTTTTAAGAGCTACCTTACCTTAGATTACCTTGTTTCTCCAGACGTCACACAGCAGAGACCCACAATTTTTAAGGACTACATTACCTTACCTTACCTTGTTCCTCCAAACGTCGCACTGGAGAGACCCAGAATTTTTAAGAGCTACCTTACCTTAGATTACCTTGTTCCTCCAAACGTCGCACAGGAGAGACCCACAATTTTTAACGACTAACTTACCTTACCTTGTTCCTCCAAACTTCGCGCAGGAGAGACCCACAATTTTTAAGGACTAACTTACCTTACCTTACCTTGTTCTTCCAAACGTCGCACAGGAGAGACCCACAATTTTTAAGAGCTACCTTACCTTACCTTACCTTGTTCCCCCAAACGTCGCACAGGAGAGACCCACAATTTTTAAGAGCTACCTTACCTTAGATTACCTTGTTCCTCCAAACTTCGCGCAGGAGAGACCCACAATTTTTAAGGACTAACTTACCTTAGATTACCTTGTTCCTCCAAACGTCGCGCAGGAGAGACCCACAATTTTTAAGGACTAACTTACCTTACCTTACCTTGTTCCCCCAAACGTCGCACAGGAGAGACCCACAATTTTTAAGAGCTACCTTACCTTAGATTACCTTGTTCCTCCAAACTTCGCGCAGTAGAGACCCACAATTTTTAATGACTAACTTACCTTACCTTACCTTGTTCCTCCAAACGTCGCACAGGAGAGACCCAGAATTTTTAAGAGCTACCTTACCTTAGATTACCTTGTTCCTCCAAACGTCGCACAGGAGAGACCCACAATTTTTAAGAGCTACCTTTACCTTAGATTACCTTGTTCCTCCAAACGTCGCGCACTGGAGACCCACAATTTTAAAGGACTAACTTATCTTACCTTACCTTGTTCCTCCAAACTTCGCGCAGGAGAGACCCACAATTTTTAAGGACTAACTTACCTTACCTTACCTTGTTCCTCCAAACGTCGCACAGGAGAGACCCACAATTTTTAAGAGCTACCTTACCTTAGATTACCTTGTTCTTCCAAACGTCGCGCAGGAGAGACCCACAATTTTTAAGGACTAACTTACTTTACCTTTCCTTGTTCTTCCAAACGTCGCACAGGAGAGACCCACAATTTTTAAGGACTACTTTAACTTACCTTGTTCCACCAGACGTCGGACTGCAGAAACCCACAATTTTTAGTGGCTACCTTACGTTACCTTACCTTGCTCCTCCAGACATCGCACAGCAGAGACCCACAATTTTTAAGGTATACCTTACCTTACCTTGTTCCTCCAGACGTCACACAGCTGAGTCCCAGAATGTTTAAGGGCTGCCTTACCTTACCTTGTTCCTCCAGTCGTCGTACAGCAGAGACGCATAATTTTTAAGGGCTACCTTCTTTTGCCTTACCTTACTATACCTTGTTCCTCCAGACGTCGCACAGCAGAGCCCTACAAATTTTAGGGGCTACCTTACCTTACCTTACCTTGTTCCTCCACACGTCGCATAGCAGAAACTCGATTTCAACTTATATTTCACCAGTGAATACGTTGGCCATGAGGATGATTCGACCCTCTGTAAGTGGCATGGCGGGTCTTAACCGTGAAGAACTAAAGAATGTAGCAAATGTAGCGAGAGGCTTGTAACGTTGTTGATGCTATCAAACATTTGGTGTACTCCATTTTTTCTCTTAATGTTGAGTGTGTAGCAATGTTAATCGTATTCAACTTCGGGAGTGAAAATGTTGCTTTTTAACAAAATGAAATAGATTTTGTTACTGTAACTTTTCACATAGGGAGGTTGTATGATATTTTCGGTGAGTGTAAATAATGTTCTTATATCAGTCCTTGTAAAAAAAAAAAATGGATGAAAGATCTTATTTTTGTTTTTACATAAATAAGTATGTGAGTGAGCGACGGCTGTGTGTAATGAAAAATAATGGATTCGTAAGAGTGTGCACAAGTTTTTCAATCTGTTTCACACCTGGTAACCCTCTTGCGTCTTTGTGGCATTATTGCCTTTCTTTGGGGGAAATTATTAGAAAAAAGAAAAGAAAAAAGAAAATAAATGCAATGAATAGGAGGAAGAAATGTGTTTTCACTGATGAGGAACAAACGAATGCGTTACTGAAAGAATATATGTATTGTCAATTACTTGCTAATGGAATAACTATAAAAATGCATTGGAAATCAGGAAGAAAAGGGATTGTTAGTGGTCAGGAATGAATGCAAGCGTTCTTTTTTCCTTGCATGCCGTGCGTAATGCATGCTTGAACGATCATGCATTGTTAAGTTTCATGATCGATTTGATAGAGGAATTCCCGCAGTAGGCTGCCGGTACTTTCTGCGGTAGAATGGTTGCCAACCAAAGCTATGGTACACAATGTGTTCTACTATTTAACTCATAGCTGGTGGGGAAGACGAGATGGATTTATGCATTTCCCAAGAGTATTTACGCATATGTGAATGTGACGAACTCGGCTGGAATTCGAAATCGCCTCTCCGATTTCTCATTTTGAGACGCTATTCATTACACCCCCCCACACACACACACCCAAGCTTACAGCACATGATATTCCCAAGTTGTCACCCATCTAGTTAGTAACTAGGATCGACGCTGCTTAACTTCGATGATCGGGCGAGAACCATTGATTCAACATGATGTTGTGTAAGCTAATGTAAGCGTTACTGACAAAATATATGTATAATATAAATTACTGCAGAAATGTAGAGAAAATCAGGAAGAAAGGGATTGTCAGTGGTCATGAATTAATGTAAATGTTAAAACGTAAATTATTTGTCGAGGATTTAATATAAAAATGCATTGAAAATCAGAAAAGAAATTTATTGTCGATTTTGAGAAATTAATATAAGTGATAGTTTTAAATTATTTCACCTCGAATAAGGCAATAAATCCAATAAAACGAAAAGTGTTAAGTTTGAGAGAATACGAGAAACAGAAATATTATTAAGGAGAGACAATCATAATAGAACACGAATTGAGGAAAAGGAGTTGTCCTGAAAGCAAGAAGCCGGAAGCGACTGCCACAAGCGAGAAGTGCGATGGAAGAAACTGTTAGAATAGAACTTACGGTTACATCTAACCATTCCAGTTGTAAAATGATGAGACCTAGCCGCCAATCGAGTAGTGCGATAAAATTCATAAAGTTTCCGTACCAAACAGGAAAGTTCATCAGAACAATTACAATTAAAATATTAATAGAAAAGGCATCTTACAGTAGTAGTAAAAATGACTGATGCCGAGATGCCAGATCAGGACCAATAACGATGTAGATTCTTCTTTGAATTTTATCAAGACTCTCTAAATATATAGTAGGGGCACAAGATCAGACGTGACAGCAATATTCAAAGCATGGACGAGTAGTAGACTAATAAATATGCCAGATATTTTCTGGCAAGAAAATTGTCTCGCACGACACAAGGAACCAACTTAAGTAAAATAAAGATATATAATGATTTTATGCAAAACTTTTTCCACTCATACACACAAATTTGAGAAACATAATATCCTATATATATATATATATATATATATATATATATATATAATAGAATAATCACATGAAGGTTATAAATGAACGAAGTCAACACTCAGAGACAGGCTGTTTCATGAGACGCAATCGTCACGAAGCCTGACGATTGTTAGAAACAGACTGTTCTCTGAGTGTTTGACTTGCAATGTTCACTTTTAGATTTACATACGTTTTATCGCTGATGTTGGGGATCCTTTATCCTGTAAATTTGACAACACACCTTTTATATATATATATATATATATATATATATATATATATATATATATATATATATATATATATATATATATATATAAAAAGAAAGCTTAAATACATTACGATTATACTTTATTTCATGAGATGAAAATTTAAATATATTCATGAAATAAATTATAACTCCCATGAATTTTAATGATTTTAAAATCTTATGATTATTATATTGCTCTGCTAACTTCTTTCTGGATTAGTTTGGTCCATGGATTAATCAATATCCAAGGATATTTTATATATATATATATATATATATATATATATATATATATATATATATATTGAAAATTAAAGATTTTTCACTTAAAATCCCTTTCATGATTAAATAAAAATTAATACCTATGGGATTTTTAGTGTTTGATATTCTTTAATTAATAATAATTTTGCTCTGTCTTTTTTGACATAGAAAACTCCTATTTATATCCATTTGGAAATTCCATACATTTTTACCATAGTGTATTTTTAGATATATATATATATATATATATATATATATATAATTTTGAAACTAAGAGACTTTGATTTTAATAGAAAAGTCTTTGACAGAAGATTTCAGGATACCATGATCTCAACATGAGACAATCGTTGGATTTTAGAAAATGAATAATAAAATATTTAAGATCAAACGATTGTCTCATATATGAGAAGGAGGGCTTGGAAAATTTGTTACACACTTTACAGACTGAGGGAAAATCGACAGAGGAAAGCCATGCAAACTATTTGATAAATTTTGAAAAAATAATTGTTTATATATATATATATATATATATATAAAGATATATATATATATACCTGTGTGTGTGTGTGTGTGTGTGTGTGTGTGTGTGTGTGTGTTCACATGTGTGTGGGGTGATTGAAAAGACACTGATAATAAAAGGATATTCAAGGAAAGTTTTAATCCAAGCGCATAGTTTTGTTTAAAATATCGATATAGATATTTCCGTATCTTTCAGTCTCGAGCCGCCCAGGAATGGCGTCAAATGTTTTCAACAAAGAACTCTAGGGGCTTAGAAGACTAGAAAAGTAAAGATTCACCCTTCATCTTTCTTGAAATTATTTTGTTGTCTTGACAAGATAAAGCCTTTGTTGGTTTCAAAGTCACAGGAATGATACGTCAAATACTCCTGGGTGTCCACTCATTTATAAAATAGGAACTAGATTTCAATCACCCAATAAAAACACAATTCACATTCTTATATATATATATATATTTCTTGTGTGTGTGTGTGTGTGTGTGTGTGTTATGATTTTTTTCTAAAACACCAAATTTCTATTTTGTGATGTTTTACTTGAGACACAATTGTTTTAATTTGCGAGAAATATGAAAAAAATATACATTTTTAAAGAGAGATTTGACTTTCTTAACTTCTGTCGTTGCATTTAAATTTTTTGAAGCTCAAATTTAACTGGAAAGCAACCATGCCGGAATGCAGTTCCACAGTCTTGGATGAAAAGAGAAGAAAATTGTTAGCATAGAACTTATGGTTGCATCTAGTTATTTCAAATGTAAGAAGGATTATTATTTGTTTATTCTAAATGCTTTGCTAATTTTTTTGCTATAGAAATGGATGAGTGTTCAAGATGAAAAAGGTATTGTTAATGGTCAGGAATGAAGGCAATTGTAGACTTGCAACTTAAATGCTGAAAGGCAGTTTGTATAAAATCGTCACAATGTTTATAGCAGCTCAAGTAGAGAAATGCAAAAGTCAAACAAACAAATAACATGGTTCTTGCTAACGGCGATTTTTTTTTCTTTTAAATTCTCTTTTTTATCCACAATTTTGTTTTGTTACTTGCATTACGAAGTCGTTTTATTCGATAACGTCAAACACTGCCTCTGCAAAAAAATAAAGGCTGATTCTACAGCGGTGTCTTCTACCGGTAAATTCGATATGTGGACGAACGGACACTGATCAAAAAGTTGTGATAAGAGAAGGTTTAAATTTCAACAGTCATTAGCTTCCACAGCTACCGCCCATCAAGCCGACTCGTTTCTGGTATTGAAATGCAACAAGCCGTAACATGAGGCATTTATTTTTTCTACTCTTTTGTTCTGGAAAAGATCGAATAACAAATTCGTCAGATCCATGAAATGAAAAATAATATAGCATTCTGATAATATTTCCAATTATTCGATTTTCAATGATGACGTTTTATCTGAATGTGTAATTTGAATTCGTTCTAAATATAGATACAGTTTAATATATATATATATATATATATATATATATTGAACAATAAAAAAAAATATTAAAAAAATAAAATCTACAGACACACTGGTTTAATATTCTTTTTTTTATTATTATTTCATTTAAATTCCTCGATTAGTTTCACGTGAAAATGGCCATCATCAGGAAAATGGTATATTTCTGCTTGCTGGTAGCAGTAAACTACAGAAATGAATGTCTTGATGTAGAAAATGAACTTTTTTCTGTAGTTTTCATTTGTTTTTTTAAATTTTTTTATCTTTTTATCATGAATCTTTTAACATTCCTTGTTTGGTCAAACAAAATCTTTTAAGAATGTTATTTGAGATAAGAGCTGGATGGATCTATCCTTCTCTGAATTCCTGTGGTCAGTTTGACAGTTTTATTAGTCCTGGAGAGGGATGTGTCTCTGTTTAGTGTTTGTGTGTGTGTGAAGATTTGGTTCTTAGTCAGTGACCAACATAGTGACATGTGTATTGCTGTGGGTGTGTAATCATTTGGCTCATTAGGGAATGTGAGGAGTACAGTTGTGTGTAAGTGTGTATATTCGTGTTTTGTGTGTCTAATGTGGCTGCTCCACAGATCCGTAAGCATGTCTGTCTTTTCCAGTGTGGGTGAGAAACGTGGGTATTTTTGATTTGTTGAGTTATATATTAGTACTATCTATATTGTTAAATTTATGGTTTAACCAAGCTGGATATTGTGTTTTTCTATGTTGTATCCACTTATTTTCATGGGACTCTAAAATCTTTCTAATGTCATCTGTGCTTCCTTTTCTATTCTCTCAATTTAGGGAATTTGACATGTGTTTTTTGATCGTGTTTTTTTTCCTTTCTATTTGTTCTGCTATTCATTTTTTTTTATGTGGAGTCGACTTAATTCGACTTTGATAATTATTAATTCTGTAGTGAAAGGGCCATTCAGATTTTCCTACATATTGTTTCTGGCATAGTTAAGCATTCTAGGAGGTAAATTATGTTTGACTTCTACAGTTAGAATCGTGGTAGATTTTGAAAAGTAGATTTAGTGATTGAGCTAGTGAATGAATTCGTGTGTTTAAAACCATGGTTGCAACATAAACTTCTTTTGTTGTTACATGGTTGGGAAAATCCTGTTGTTTTTGTTCTTAGTTTATTACGGATTAAATTGTCCCCTGAAATGTGGTTTACTATCTATGATTTATTTTAGGTTCTTACGTCTGCGATATGCTAGAATTTGGGGTTCATAAACAATTTTTTTTTAGGTCTGGTTTGAGATGTAGTATTTCCCAAACGACGTTTGATTATTTGGGATAGTGGAACCAAGAGTACTAAAAAAAGAACAGTGGTTAAAATATATATATATATATATATATATATATATATAAAAAAAATGGTTAATATCTTAAATTAATTGCAGTCAATGATTTAAAAGTTCATGCGAGGTATATTTATTTATGGATGGACTATTATTTTCTTTTATTTAAATGAATTGAATTTAACATTGATTAACATTTAAGATTGAAAATAAGGTTAGAAACAAGAAATATAAATTCTAAATTAGAAATCGCTGGTTTTGAAAACGTAACCAAAAAAAGGGACGTTCGGTAATTCAATGGTCCAACTCTATTTTTTTTTCAAAATTAAATGAATAATTGTTAATAATACTAAACTAACAACAAAATAATGATATCAAGAACTGATGATAAAAATAATATACAATAATATAAAATAAAATAACGAAAAAAAAAGTTCTAATAATAATAATTTTCTAATAATAATAATAATAATAACTTATATCAATTGAAAACTTAATGATTTAAAATAAAATAATAAAAATAAAGCAGAATGAACTCAGAGATCTATATATGAACATATTAATATGTAAATAAAGACGTGAAACGTTTAAATGTTTAATGTTCGGCCCAGATCAATATTTAAGATTAAAAATAAGGTTGGAAATAACCCGGTCAACACCCCCCTTCCCCTGGACATGCGCAGAGGCTCACACTTTGTTTCCTGTCTAAGAAGGGGTTCCCGGTACTTTCTCTCTCTCTCTCTGGCCCCTGTACTAGTGCTGATGTGTTTCTCCCGTGATGTGTGCAGTCTGTGGCATTGCCTCTTCATTTTGAGGGTACACGGTTGACAGTTCACTGGTTGCTGTTTCCGACTGGTAGTTAGGAGCCCTAACTCTTGCGTAGGGTCTTGAGCGGCCGCTCTGATCAACAGTTGTATAATACCGGGGTGTTTGTAGTGCCATGACGCGCATGGAAAGGTGTTCCTGCAGTCACCTCTGGTGGGCAACCCTGAGGCCACATTATGATGCAGGCTGTACCAACTCCTCTCTGCTCATGTTGCGGTCGATAACCATCTGCTTCTCTTACATCAGGCCTTCTCATCTTCCAAAAATTACTCAACATGATGACTCAAATGAACCAAAAAAGTAAACCTAAACCAGCCCCTCAATAATCACCTAAACCCCTCAACATTTCATTCTCCAACATCCGTGGCATTAGAACAAACTTCTGCAGTATGGAATCTTTCCTCACTGCAAATACTGGCTATGTGTGAGACCAAAACCTTGTCTCCTCTATTCCCTCCTCTGATCTCTCGATCCCCAGCTACCTTCCTCTCCTCCTCAGAAAGACTCTCTAATCCACATGCATCCTTGGTGTCTATGTCAAGGACCATCTCCCTCTGGCCAGAGAGTTGTCTCTCGAATCACCAGACCAGTTGTACATGTGTCTCCGACTATCTCTCCTCAATGCCGTAAGCTATCTCTTCTTCCTCTATCGCTCTCCATCCTCTCAAGACTGTGGGATACTCGATAGCATATCTGACAGCATAGACAAGGCCCTCTCTCTCCACCTGTTTGCTCATATATTCATGTTTGGTGACTTTAACGCCCATCACACCAAGTGGCTCAAGAATGCTACTACTGACCGGGCTGGCATTCAAACATTTTCTCAATTTCTCAATCCCTCATGCAATCCCTCACGCAGATGTTTTGAACCTGGAAGGTAAGGCCCCCTTCTCGATTTGTTTTTTACCTCAACCTGGCAGGTAACCCTGCTCTTGGTAACTCGATCATGTGTTTGTTGACATTTCCTCCATCCCCGAATCCTTGTCACTAAAACCTCGCCACACACTTCCGTTCCGACTTCCTCCGCGATGTCCCCTGGGATGTTGTCTTTACACTCGTTGTCCAAGAATATGCTTCTGAGGTCACATCCTGGGTTAAAGCTTGAATTGATGCTTTCATCCCCTCAAGGAAATTTAAGGTCAAGTCGCACTCCTCCCCTTGGTTCTCCGCTGCTTGCTCAGCTGCCATTGCCCATAGGAACTACTTCTTTCACCTATTTCGTAGCGACATGTCGGACTGCAATAGACGTCTCTTTGCCTTTTCCCAGAACGAGTGTAAGCGTGTCCTCAACAAAGTTAAGTCAATATTTGCTGCTCGAATGAAGGAGCGTATTGCATCTCACAAATTTGGCTCCAAAGATTATTGGCGGCTCTGCAAGAGCATCCTGGACAATAGAAAACCCTCCATACCTCCTTTGTTCAACTAGTTTGAGGTCCTGACCTCCTCTACCGACAAGGCTGAATGCTTTGCTCAGAAATTCTCATTTAATTCAACGCTCGATTCCACCGGTGTACACATACCAGACTTCCCTCCAAGAACTAAGGGCCTTATTGAGCAGGTTACACATAACCCCGTCATTGGTACTGGGCATTATCTCAAATTTAGACCACAACAAGGCTAGTGGTGGAGATGGCATACCAGCCATTGTCTTGAAGAAATGCCCGCCTGAACTAGCGCCCGCCCTCTCTAAACTGTATAATTACTGCCTCAAGGAATCCTGTTTCCCTGACTGCTGGAAGTCCCCATCCATTGTTCCTGTGTTTAAGAACTCTGGAAATCCTCTGACCCCTCTAATTACCATCCTATTAGTCTCCTATCCCTCTTCAGCAAAGTCTTTGAAGCCCTAATCAATGCCGAAGTGGTTAATCACCTTACATCCCATAATCTGCTCTCAGACAAGCAATATGGTTTCAGCTATGCCCGATCTACAGCTGATGTGCTTACGTCCATCATTGAAACCGTCTACCAAGCCCTTCAAAATAACGGTGAGGCTCGTGCCATGGCCCTCGACATTTCCAAAGCGTCCGATAGGGTTTGGCACGCCAGCCTTCTTCGTAAGCTCCAGGGCATGGTGTTACTGGTCGACTGTTTGATCTAATACAATCATTCCTGTCAAACCGAGAATTGAAGGTCGTTCTCAACAGATTCTCCTCCAGTTCCTATCCCACGAACGCAGGTGTTCCCCAAGGCTCCATCCTTGGCCCCACTCTTTTCCTTATTTTCATCAATGACCTTCCTGACGCCATAGATTCCCAAGTTGGCATCTACGCAGACGACACTACAATTTACTCCTGCCTCAAAAACAAATCTAGTGTCGGCGACAAAACTAACCTGGCTGTGCGTCTTGAAATGGACCTCCAATCGGTTGTTAACTGGAGCAAGAATTGGCTGGTCAACTTCAACGCCTCAAAAACTAAATTACTCTCCATTCACCATCCTTCCCTGCTCCCCATTAAAATGTCTGATAGTCAACTTCCTGAGAGCAACTCCCTGCGTCTGCTCGGTCTCACGCTGACTGCTGACCTGAGATGGAACAAATACATTGAGTCAATTGCTTCTTCCACCGCGAGGAAAGTTGGCTCTCTGTGCCGCGCCAGGAAATTTTTCTCCCCTGAATCGATACTCCAAATATACAAAACAACCATTCGCTCTTGCATGGAGTATTGCTGTCATGGGCTGGAGCACCTTCTGCTTACCTCGGAGTTCTTGACAAGATCCAGAGACGGATATGTAATCTAATTGGCCCTAATCTAGCGTCTCGTCTGCAGTCACTCTCTCACAGACGCGCCGTAGCCTCTCTCTGTCTTTTCTACAAATACTTCCATGGTAATTGTTCTGATGAGCTGCTTTCACTGATTCCCAGACTCCATGAATTCAAGCACCCTACGAGGCTGGCATGCCGCTTCCACCCTTACACTGTAGAAACTTTTAAATGTAGCCGTCTCTTCTACTCCAATAGCTTCATACCTCGCACCTCTCGCCAGTG